>JASAOE010000876.1:0-25000 GCA_029964075.1 Patiria pectinifera | reverse complement strand
TAGGACTACCCCGTTGTGTACACACGACATAATGCAATGAAGACGTCATCTAACCTGGGCTATGTCGGCTATATTTTTGTACCTCCCTGTACAGTGACTGTCAATATTATTATTAACCCTTCCCTTCAAGTTGAGGCTTTTTAATAAGCGTATCAGGGCAATACGTTCACTGACGAAACGCAACAATATCAGCCAAGATATTACCAGAGGTTATTATTTCAGTTGATACAGCTATATGAAGCTTCCGCAATAAGCTGCAAAATTCTCCGTCTTTGGACCAGTCATTGTTTACTTCGTATCCAGTGATTGACAGCTTTTCCGACTGAAATGATTTCAGTAGTGATTCCAGGTAATCTTTGTTCCTTAGTACTTCGTTGAATTTTGATGCTCGGCCTTCCATGTCACTTTACTTGATGGCGTGCAACTAATCTTTAGTGTATTGTATCAGTCAAGACATTTCATCTTGTGAGACTTGTTGCTTATCAGTTAATGAAGATGGACTCACCAGTATGAAGCCTGCTTCAAACTTTGTCGCAATTACTACTTCTTTCTTTGTATGTGTTATTTCTGCTCCGAGGAGCTAATTAAGCGGTTGACAAAATTTATAAGAGTTCAGATTTCTTGAGTGACTCCAATATATACCACGTCAGACAGTGCAGACAATGCACATGACTTAAGTAGTATTTAAATTATACATAAACAGTTTTCTTTATGTAATGGCTAGCGATTTTAAAGTGGAAGTCACGCGAACTACACTACAAACTCCTGCACACACATTTTAGCGAAACGAAGTTGTGGCGGTTTCTTTTGTAATATCTCGTCATTTTTGTAAGTTTCCCCTTAAAATAATAATAATTGACGGCGAAGGACATTTTCGACAACATTTGTCACCATTGACCTATTTCAGCAACGAGAAAACAAAAACAAAATACACCCCCCCCCAAAAGGAGGATTTTTAAATGTTTTGAAAGTCAGTGCAAAGGTTTATTCGGTGCCTACAGTTGCAAGATTTGAATATTGCTTATGTAAGTTTACAACGTATCGCGGTAGTAATTATGGTTATTAATGCAGAACTCTAAACACGAACAGTAATAATTTCTCAATACGTATACATATTAGACAAATAAGCGTAATAAAATATTGTATTCGGTGGTGCATAAGATATATTCTACCATTGTGTTCGAGAATCTTTACTTACAATGCTTCCTTATTTATTTAAGATACAGCGGTATTTTGTGCATCGAGGTGAAGAAGATAAATTGCTGATTCTGTACTGTATTCAACACCAAAACATCAATACGCACAACAATCTCTTCTGAGAAGTGTAACTCACATTAAGTCAATACTCCTATATGCCATTGTTCTTTGTTTCTAAAAGACAGGTAATTGAAGATATAAACTTTCGACTTAAGATGTTGATTTTCTTCAAGAGAGACTAGACTGTGCCCTGCAGGCATTTCTGATGAATACAGAGCAGAATATGTGTAATACATTCAAACTGACGTACATGTACAAACGTCTTGCAAGATAGGCCTATTTACATCATTTTGGTCCTTGTGATTGTTGATAATATTGTACAATTTTTTAAATAAAAGTCCAATTAAAAGTGTCTCAGTCATTTGGGTGATGGTTTTCCACTGCAAGCTTCAAAGGTGAAGTTGAGATGCAGGCTTCGTGCACACTGCGGGTTGTTCCCGTTTGCAGGGGAAGTCATTCCATTGGCCTGTGGTTGTCCAGATGACGGCACAGTCCTCTCCAGCGTTGCTGTATCCCTTGGCATTATCTGGTTGACCAGGGATCCAGTTCCTGAAGGTCACGATCCGGGTACCCTCGCGACACTCCCATGAACCTAAAAAAGAATTGCAGGATATAAATTTGTGTGTGAAATGCATCGACAAAAATATGAACTCTTTGAACTTTTTCAATTTTTCACTGTCTAATGTACCTCTCATTCATCTAGATCCTTTACTTTGAGTAGTTGAACTAAGAGGGTTCTATAACGAATACACATTGTAAGTACCTTCCCTTTGAAGATCATTGCAGTCGATCCAAAACCGAGGACTGAAGCGGCTCTGAAGAAATTCAGTTTCCTCCTCAGACTGCGGCATGACCAAGACACCCCCCATCTTGATGCACTCCTGTTTTGCCTCAGCAAATGTAAACTCTTCAGTGGTACTTCTTTTGTAGCATTTGCCATCCCACTGGCTCCAAGCAGGAGGACACGCCCCTTTGACGGAGGCCACACATTCTTTAGTTGCAGCATGGAGTTGGCTTGTCACACACCAAATAATCAGGATTAGGATCAAACTTTTCGATAACATCATATTTTCTTTCAGGAATGAACCAGTTCTGAGTCGAATGGTTGATAATTTCCTCTATGACTACAAAGTATAACGGCAGTTATTATTGCGTCGATATTTTGATGCCAGTAGTAATCGTCATATTACACAGGAGGTATTTTGTAAACATGTCATTGCATAAGTATAAGTGGAAGTTATACGACCGTCGTCTGTCTGTTACCATAGTACCGCATGGAGACTGCGAGAGGACCCAAGCTTAATATCTCACGTTTTATTACTCGGACTATTTTCGTCTCCTGATCCATTTGTATAATGAGTATGCCTATAGTTACGCCGGTTGCTGTCATGGAAACCATGCTTTTGTTTGTTTGCATCTACAGGGTGCACGAGTCATAAAGAAATTAACCAAATTAGAAAAAAAAATTCAAATAAAATATGTGGCTCGCTCCATTTCATAAGAAAAAATATGAAAGGAATAAAGTACATGTTATTGACTAGTAAATGTAAAAAATTCACGCAATTTGCATACTCTACTCCCAATTTATGTCCATTTTAATATATTGATCACAAAATGCCGCTGATGAATACAAATTTAATACAATGAAACATGGACGTTTTCCGACATCCATGAATGAACGAAAACTTATATAATTGCAAAGGAAAACAGACACAAATTACCATCAATATTGCAGGAAAAAGAGTCATACTCAAAACACAAAATTAGACATAAGAATGTTTCAGTCTTGATTCAAATGGGGGGGGGGGGCTTCAGATGTAGTTTTTTTGGAATATCAGGAAACATGAAACCGATATTCCTTATAATATTAATTTTAAACTTTTAAAGAGGAGAATAGGTGCAAGGCACTATTCTTTCCATCCTTATCCAGCAAAGACATCCGCATTCCCAGTTGAATTTCATCACTTTTCAACAATTACAATAATATTGGGTTTTGAATAAAAAAAACCTGACCGCACTCAGATCGCGCGAAGCTCCATCCGCATAACGCGTAAGATAGAACTGCGCCCTCATGAAGCGAAGACGATGAAACGTTCTGATTGGTCAAAAGTTTTCTAAGTGAACAAACTACTGACAAAAGGTGGCGCTTCATAAAGTTTACACAGCTGGTCGGATCGGATCCCGTGGAAATTTGAATCGACCTGAGTAAGAAACAGCGTCGTGGAAGGTAAATGGATTAATTTCGACCAAATTTGACTTTGCTATATTATCCTAAATGTGTGAATAAAATTGTTATTATTTTTTGAACCTCGATAGTTTTGCTTCGTAACATTTATGAATTGAAATTTTGCCAAGAATGGATGTCAGTTTTGCAACAAGTCAAGGTAAAAGTTTGGCCTGCCCGCCTAGGCTAGCGCGATGTGGGCCTAGCTAGGCCTATCTTGACTCTCGGATTTACTGGATTTGTATTGCTGACGAACGTTTAAGTTTAAGTTTTACGAAGATGAAGATAATATACAGTTTCCGTATAAAATGTGCATACGAGCATGTGTATTTATTCAAAAACTATGGTAGACAGAAAATTTCAGACACGTCAGAATGTCTGACTGAAAACTTCACCCCCGTATAAAAAAGCCTATGCTGGCATGATTAAAAGCCAAAGTAGGCCCTACAAACAATCCATCTAGCCTACATGTTGAAGAAACACGCTGAAAGTTTGAGTCAGCATCGTCCGTTTTATGAATCATTTATATTTAAATTAAGTTAAGTTAGGGTGCCTCACTTAGGCCTATATCTGTATAGTATTAGTAATGAAATGACTTTTGATCACGTATACAAAGTGAATTAATGTTTTAGCTCTTTAACCCTAATCTCAACAGCATTTGAAATGTTGTGTTTTCAAAGGTACAAGACAACCTCTTCATCAATTAAAATGTTCTAGGGAGGACAATCTACAATGAGTAACCACGGATATCCCCGCATTGTGAAGCTGTGCGCCGCTACAAACAACAGTAGCTCTGAGGACATGGCGTCTTCGACGTCCACAACGACCGATGGAGATGATGACCTCCCAACCTTTGAGCACTGGTATCGCACGGGGACGTCCTCCCCAAGAGATGACACAGACCACACCTCCTTGGTGGTAGAAGCCTCCAGCTCATCGCACTCTCTAGGTGATTCGCCTTTCGGGGGTGCCGTGATGATGGATCTACCCAATATCCTTGCCCCTTCATCAGAACCCAGTGGCTCTACCGCCCCCCTCCTTGGAATGGAAGATTCCACTGCCAAACTGAGTCCAATGCAAGGACAGTTTGATCAGGATGATTCCAAGATGCAATGCGAGGGAGGGACGAAAGACAAGAAAAGTGAGGGATCATCTGGTATGGAGCTCAGCGTATCCTCATCAAACCAGCTGGAAATTCTGAACAATTTACAGGTAACTACAGCGTTATCTTGATCAGGACGACTGTAATGTTGAATGCCTGCTCCGATAAAGTGGACGAACACAATCTATCTTGAGGTGTCACATGTACCGGACTCGGGAATGCACTTACAGTTCAAATTTTGACAGATCACATCTGTTTTTGTTCAGACAAATATTCAGTGAAAAATGGTCGGTAAGTGTCCACAATGTCGGACTGAAATGGACCGTTCCTGTCTGACAATCAAACAGTATGTATTGACTAATTAAATCACTACTTTGGGTCGGTTAACAATGGTAGCTCAAACTTGGTCATGAGCATTGCGAGAAATGTACATAAACCAAAGGCTTAAAATATGGCCAAATCTTTAATGGTCCATTTCACTTAATCATTAGTCTGAGTTGGAAGAGACAAGAGCAGCTCTAGAAATGACCGAGAGACAGCTGACAGAGAAGATGAATGACAACGATGATGCGGCCAAGGAGATTGATACCGCCTGGAGGATGGTTAGACAAATGCAGATGGAGAGAGCCGAGCCAGCGCAACGGGGTCAAAAGGTCAGAGTGAAAGCACATCAAGAATTCAAATTCATTTGAATTCAACTACAAAGTAATGCCTTTCCATACGCACACTGCATTCCTCAATGGCACACTATTAAGGAAATTCTTACATTCTATTAAAAAAGCTGACATAAAAGTCCAAAATAAAACAGCATAAAAATGTATACTGTCCACAAAAAATAGTGTAATGTTGTGTCAACATTTGATTGAAGTGATCAGTGAAGTTATTAATTTTATTGCCTTTTATGCTTTGGGACCTAATCTAAAAGTACATTGTACTGTGCAATAGCTTCAAACACATTTTTTAGTTTGACACTTGACTTTAAAAAAAAAAAGCATATATTATGTTAGAAAATGGTGTTTTATGAGTCTTCTGTGGATCTGAAGTTACACTGAATTTGGTGATTATTCATGTTTTAATAGTTGTTTTCCCTTTCATTTATCCTGCAGAATTCCAAGTTATTACTACACATCCTACATCAGATAGAGCAAGAAGGTGGGCCTGAGGGGGCGTGGCTAAGCCAGGAGGGATTGGAGGGGGCACTCCTCCATCTCTACATTGCTAGGGAAGATGCTATCATGACAAAGAAGCTTGCTCAGGAACAAGTCCAGGTAAACATCGAGATGCATTTGTATCTTGGCTACACATCAAAAAGAATGTCAACAATATTACAAATCAAATTTTGGAATTGATTTTGTTTTGTAAAGGAAATATCCCAACGGTATCAGTCCCTGCGAGGTAAACTCCAGTGTTTGACAGCTGGCCTACAAGGTTTACTCGGCAAGCCAACGGAGGAGGGAGCACTGACCTTTGACCTGGAGGTCATAGGTCAAGAGGTAACCCCTGGCAGAGCGACAGAGCAGGACGAGCTGTGCTTCACTTTGCTCGGTATGCTGATTGATGAACAATTTATAATAACTTCCAATGGAATATTTTGTGTATATTCAAGGCTTTATTTACACATGGCCTTGACTTGTTTCACATTGACAAATGGGAATGTATAATGGAAGAAGCTTCCATATTCTTAACTTTACGTCCCTAATTTCAGAGCAACTGAAGAGGAAGTTGCACTCGCAGGACTTGCAAGCCACACGTTGGCAGATGATGACATCCCAGCTACGCCGAGAGTTGGAGCAATCCAGACAACGATGTGAAGCTAAGATGGACACACTGTGTCAGGTGCAAGACGAGTGTCGGAGGAGGACTGAGGAGGCGGAGTCTGGGAGACTCAAGGAGAGGAAACAAGATCAGCTGATCCAGGCACTCACAGCAAAGGTGAGAGATTGGGGCCAGAACCAATTTTGGAAGGGGATGGGGGGGGGGACGGCTGGACTTAGCTAGGGGTACTCTTTTTTTCCCTTTTTCCCATTTTCTTCTTTGAATGTCTCAAGAAATTTTTCACAAAACCATAGAGGAAAATGGGATGGGTAGCATCAATTTAAAAACATTTTTCTTTACGCCTTGTCTGGTTAATTTTAAAAACAAGTCGTGAAACAATATTCATACATTTTAGAGGACCAAGTGAAATAAAATTGATGGTAAATAAAGTTTACAGGAGATAACCATTAAAAGGGAGTTTTACAGCAGGCCACAGACATATCAACTTAAAGCAGGCACAAGATCGCAAATTCATCACCACGTTTTACACTTGTCGTACAGAGCCCACAAGCTTCTTACAATTTGTTCCTTTACACTGTGTAGATGGCAGAGTGCGACAGAGAGAATGCAACATCTCAGAAAATCCACAGTGAGCTAGAGGGTCGCATCAGCCGACTGTCAGAGCAGCTACAGAGAACACTCAAAGAGCACGAAGAGAACCTCAAATGCCAGCAAAAGGTGGAGAAACTTTGTTTGCTAAAAAAAAGTAATCTCTATATATGACTAGAAGTTTTGCATGGCGGATAAGATCAAGTAGAAAGATTGCGGGTTTCACCATGTGGAAAGTAAACTCTTTTTGGAAAAAGTGTTGTTCTGAAAAGAACCAGTTGGTTGACTTGTGATTTAACTTGTGCTTTGACTTGTGATGGATTTGTGATTGACTTTTAGAGAATAATTATTGTAACTAACCTGATATAACTGTAATTTCTGATGATTATCTGAAGTCATCACAAGTAGTACCCATGACTGAAGAGAAAAGCACATAAGTATAACAATTGACACGACTAAACAACCTCTCTCATTTTTTTCTTTTGAATCTAGGTCATTTCGCTGGAAGAGCAACTGAAAATTGCCAAGACAACCTGCAATGAATTATGGGAGCAACAACATGACATTGCATCTCAGCTTGCTAGTAAGACTACGGAGCTTGAACAGCTACAAAATAGCTCATCAAACAGGGTGAGAAACGGTCACTAGTTGGCCTGAGAGCCCACTTTGAGAGATTTGACAATATGATGCAACTACTACCCCTGCCTGGCAGGCCTGTAAATTATTGCACTAAACCTAAACAGGATTTCAAAATATAGAATATGAAAGCCCAGTCATTAAGCTTTCTTTTAGCACAATCCTTCAAAACACTCATGAACTTTTCAAGTTGCAGAATTTTGAACACAAACACCATTTTAAAGTTCCGTCCACGGATCACAAAAAAAGTTAAGTGTTCTTTTAGCCAAAAGTACATCCCTATGAGTATTGTTTTCGTTTTGCTGAAAGAACACTTACTTTTTTATGATCCGTGGACAGAACTTTAAAATGGTGTTTGTGTTCAAAATACCATAAATTTTGAAAAGTACATGAGTGATTTGAATGATTCTTGTACTAAAAGCAAGCTTAATGACTGGGATTTCATATCCTAGATTTTGAAAATACTACAGGCAAAGCTGGGTTCCCCAGTTAGAAACTAATATTCTTATTTATGATTTTTCACTACAAGAGGTCGCAGCATATATTCAAAGTAGTATTCATAAGCTGTATTCATATTCATTTATTTACAGTGCAATGCTACAGATGGTATGTTTGCTGGTTGTTCTCATGACGATCCATCCATAAATTGTGATCAGGCAATCAGTACCAACGCAATGGAGGAGATTCGTGAGCAGTTTGCTAGGCATATGACCCTTTCTGAGGAGCTGGAAGCTGAACGACAGAAATCCTACCAACTCAGGAATGCTAGGCTGGCTAGTGATGAGGTAGACTCTGATCTTGTTCCAGATTAAGTCATAAGAGTTGTAGTCAATACGTAATAAGTCAATCCAAGTCAATTGCAAGTCAAATCACAAATTAGTCACAAGTCAATCATAACGCAATCACAAGTCAATCACAAGTCAATCAAAATTCAATCACAAGTCAATCACAATTGACCTATCGCCGTTTGCGAGTTAGCCACGCCCCTTAGACACCCCTATGGAGTTTTTGTACACTAAGTTTTGTTTGTCTCAGATTTTGCGCGTTCCGCGTCCATTTGTATCATGTAATTGGGCAATATTTCACAAGCTGCGTTGATGCGATATTATAACGTTATTCTATCACGTTAGGTCAATACATTAAGTCAATCACAAGTCAATCACAAGTCAATTACATGTCAAATCACAAGTCAATCACAAGTCAATCACAACTCAATCACAAGTCATTTACAAGTCAATCACAATTCAATCACAAGTCAATCACAAAGCAATCACAAGTCATTTACAAGTCAGTCACAAGTCAATCACAAGTCCATCACAAGTCCATCACAAGTCGATCACAAGTCAATCACAATACAATCACAAGTCAATTACAAGTCAAACATAAGGCAATCATATGCCAATCACAAACCAATCACAATTCAATCACAAGTCAGTCACAAGTCAATCACAAGTCAATCACAAGTCAATCACAAGTCAATCACATCAATCAATATTCATCTGCAATTACACTTAAAATGTTTTATCCATAATTTCTTGTATTTGTGCAAAAACACCTTTTTACATCAGAACAGACAAACTTGCTGCTAGTAAGTCATTGATTCTTGAATGGTTGTACTCGTTGCAGTCAGCATGCTTGAATGTGAGAACGGAGCTGTCTAAGGAGCGTGAAGCTTTGCAAGAAGGACAGAAGAAACAGGAGTTGGCCCAGCAAAAACTAGAGGAAGAAAGACGATCGCAGGAAGAACGCGTCCAGAAAATGACTGAATCGGTAAGCTGGGATTCTTTTGGTCAAAGGTATGAAGTGATATGGGGGGGGGGGGTGGGTGGGGAAGAGTCAATATGAGCTTTAGGTAGTGTAGATTCTAAAAAAAGAAGAAGAATACATTTCTTTTGCAATTGTGAACATTGCGTTTGTCTGCTAGACAGTCTGCTAAATTGTTGTTCAATCCATGGAGATACACTGCGACTTTTGTTACATTTAAAATTTTAATTGGTTTCAAGGGAATCACCAGAACATTTTCAACTGGGGGAGGTTAGTGGGGGAAAGGGTGGGGAGGGGGTAGAGGCGAACCGGGTCAATGACACAAATTTGCCAACTGTCAATTAGGTAATCAACATAGTTTTGTAACATCTAACTTGTTTAAAGACTAGACCACATCTTTGATTGTAACTTCTCATCCTACAGTTGTTGGAGGTGAGCCAAGTCCGAGGCCATTTGACCTCTGACCTGAGCCAATCCCAGCATGAAGCTGAGAAGTTCAAGAGACAGCTGGTGGCAGCATCCACTTCCCTGGAGTACGAGAAACAAGCCAGAGAGACCATACAAGTGGGTCCTTACACGTGAAGCAAACATTTCTTGACAGACATTGCAGCACTTTACCATCTGATCTCTAACCCTGTAGATGAATGGCCATGAATGAAAAATAGGGGGCCTCAATTACTGGTGGGCGGAGGAGAGGGAGTGGGGGTGTGGGGGGGGGGGCTCCGCTCACAAGTAATGCCACTGTCTGTTTCTCTCATCATCTCTTGATCCAGGTCAAGTTTGACAAGTCAGAGGAGCAGGTATCCCAGATGCAACACCAGCTGACAACGCTCCAGCGAGATTACCAACTGACCAATCAGAAGTGTGCTGAGGCTCAGAGACAGGTGGCTGTCATCCAATCAGAGCGAGACAAATACAGAGAGGGTGCGTGTAACACCTGTTTCACAACTTGTGTTCTAGAGACACACAAATTGTACTGAAAATGAGAATTAATTTCAACTTTTCAAACAGTTAGGAGTGACTTAAACAGAAAGATTGACTGTTGCAGTGTTAATTGCAGAGTCTAGTTGATGGTAAAATTAGTAAATCAAGATTTCCTGTCTAAACCCAAAATGTCTTCGTGACGTCTTGAGTTGCTCTAAATACATATTGGTTTGGCACGACTCTGTTAAAGCCGATCTGGAACAGGTGTAAGTTCATATTGCTGCCGGAACCAAAATGGGAATTTATTCATTGTTATAGAAATTAATGTGTTTTTCTTAATCAGCCTTTAAAATCTGCCTCACCACTTAATTCAAATTTCAAAAAATATCTCATCAGAATACGTGAGGGTTTCTGAGGAATTGAAAAAGACATCTGAGGCACTGCAGGCATTGGAGCGCCAGACCTCTGTTACTATGGCAACCCGGGAGCTTGAAGCCAACGCCAAGCTGACGGAGAAGGCTATCTTGAATTCAGACCTGGGCAGGAGATTGGAGACTGTGACCACCGAACGGAATGAACTGAATGAAAAGATCAAAAGCTTGGAAGAAAAACTGAAAGATTACGATCAGACAGTAGCGGATCTGAAAACAGCAAAAAGGTGACATGGCCTTTTATAGTCTAAATCTTTAAAGAGGGTCTCTTCAGTAAATACTGCTCCTTAGAAAAATAGACAATCATTGCAATTTGAACTGGAAAGGGTTTTTCAAACATTTCTTAACAGCCAATCCGGCATTCTACCAACTGATGATCTCCAACCATTTTTGGTTGAGCTTATTTCTAAATTCTTCATCAAATTTTACAACTGTTATGAGCTATTTTACATATTTCTTGACATTAGATGCACGGAAAATGATAACACAGCTAAGGCCCCCCCCAAAAAAAAGGTCTGCTTCAGGTCACCCTACCTACCCTAAAAATTTTTGTGGGAAAAATGAGGGGAAAAACCCGAAAATTATCAATTACTACCTTTTACCCTTGACTACACGTAGAGACCTCCATATGATCGGACACATAATTATGATCGCCATGTAATTAAAAGCAGAACTATTTTATTGGCCTAATTTTTAAATCAAGCTGTTGGAAAAGTGAGTGTTATTTCATTTCCTGTAGTTGTTGTGAGCAGTTACAATCCCACGTTGCTCAACTGCAGTCTGACTTAGCCACATCCCAGTCAGCCCTCCAAGAATTAACATCTCTAAGACAACAGCAAGAAGCAGATCTAGACACCACACAGGAGGAGCTCAACAGCGCCCTCGCTGGGCAGACTGCACTCACCAAGAAGCTGAAGAAGCAGAAGGCGGGGTCAGAGAGCGCCCTCAGGGGCCTGGAAGAGGAGAGGGATGTCCTGACCAATAAGCTCACAGAGGTGAGAACTTTATCATGAATATGCATGAGATGATCTTGCCTGGTGTGTGTGATGTGTTTTGAGTTACAAAGCTTTGATTTACTGTCATTTTCTCTTGTGCTTTGATATTTTGATCTCAAAATCATATACAAAAAAAAGCATTTTATAAGAGTAAAATCTGTCATGAGCCAATGTGGCTCATCAGGCCGGTGTTTATCTCCGGTTTCAGTAGCATGAAACGACTGAGAATATTTCTATTCCCCCTGGATGGGACGCCAGTCCATCGCAGGTTACTCCCCAGCTAATGCCCGTACCTTATACTCCTGGGTGGAGAGAGGCAAGTGGGACGAAGTGGCTTGCCCAAGGACACAACAAATGACCAGCAGCTGGATTCGAACCCCTGACCCTCTGATCATGAGTCACAAACCCTATATACACTTGGCCACACTCCCCAAATGTAGTGCTGTGTATCTTAACTTTAAATATGAAAAATGAGATTAAATTAATAAAATAATTGTGGTCGTTTTTCAGGCGACCAAGAATCTAGCCAACATACAGCAGCAGTTGAAGGCTGCCTTGGACAGCAAACTGCACCTCATACAGGACAAGCAGAAACTGCGCGAAACCTGTAACGCATTGGAAGAACAGAGCAAACTGGACCAAGATGAACTACAGAGGGCGCTCTGTAAAGCCGACAACCTCACACAGCAATTGGAGGAAGAGACAAAGATCAAGGTATATCATAGGACCTATAGTGGTGCCTCGAAACCTCTCAGAAATCATACTAAAAAAGTGCTTTAATGAACCACAAACAGCAAATATTCCTGAACAATACCAAAGAAAGTTCATCATAAATTGGTCTCAAAACACATAAAAACACCTGCTGAAAGGCTTGAACATATCTACTACTACTACTACTACTACATAATTTGTCTGTATTTATTCATTTCCGCAATCCGGCATCTTCACAAGGCTGAACAGTTAAAACCACTCACCGAATATTTTGAATACACAAAAAACAAAGGAAGGGTTAGTGAATGAAATTCACTTTTTATTTCATCACAGAATGAGTGCCAAGAACGTTTAACTGAAGCTACAACGAGCTTGGCATCGATGAAGATAGAGGTCAAGGAGGAAGGGTTAAAGGTCACGACCCTGTCCACTGAGGTGTTTGCTCTGAGGGACACGGCACGGTGTCAGAAGAATCAAATCGTGGAGCTGACTAGCCAGGTTCAAGAGCTGCAGGTAGGGACTATGTATCTTAACTGAAATCTGATTGGTTGATAAAACATACATGAATGACACACTGTTTCTGATTGGTCAAAAGTTTTAGTTATGCAAATATCCTGTTAGATCTCAAGTGATAAGTGGTTGATTTTAGACAGTTTATGTAGTGTCAAGGCTGGTTGTGTTCTAGTTTTAGCCAGACAAAAAATCAGTTGTTATGGTTGATTGTCAAAGTATTTAAAGCTTTTAAATAGTGTTAATGAATGAACGGTTTAAATTAGGATGTTTAGCTTTGATTTAGATTGATTAGTATATTTCTTTGCTTTTCAAATATTTCTAAAATCGCGTAAAAACTGGTACAAAGTATTTTCTAAAACTGGAAAAAATTGATTTCCAATCTAAATTTTCTGCATCTCATTTTTGCCACTTCTTCTGAGTTAAGTTGGAACTACAATCTGCAATCCACAAACATGATCTGCAGTACAACAAACTGATGTCATCCTCAGAGAAAACAATATCAGAACTCGAGAAAACATGGTAGGTGCAAAATATGCCATCCACAAGTAAAAAAGGTTACAGTCGAGTGGCAAGGAGTGTTTTTAGTTTTTTCTTTAAAATATTTCACAAGCCAAACACTTAAAAGAGATATTAATTTGATTTGTTGAATATTGTGTCCAGTACTCCATAAATGTTAACTGTAATGTTAAAATCGGAACCAGGTTTTTGAAATTAAACTCACGCTTTTGAAAAAGTTTACCAGACGTGGTAAAGAGAATAGCTCTGCACTTGCAAATTCCATCACTTTTTGTAAGTGCTGTATTTAATTTTCCCCAGTATTCCTGATTTTGAGTGAGCTTGTTAAACTATCTTGCTACCTTTCTGAAGCACCATCTAAACAATTAAACCGACTAGAAAATGTTGAATTCACAATGTGAAACATGAAGTTTTTTGTTAACATTTTGTCCTTCACAGTGCTCCCTGATCGCTAACCTTTTTATTTTCTTCTCTTAGTGAAAAACAAGAGGAGCAACTCAAAGATGTTTGTAAAGAAAACAGCAAAATACAGGCAGAACTAAATCTCCTCAAGTAAGTTAATTCATTGCAACTCATCCTGCTTTACCTCAAGAAACTCAGAATGCCGGATCCTGTGGGAGGCTATAGTTTTACTATACACCACCTCAAACAGCTAATATTTGTAAACTATCACCCCTTGACGCAGTCAATATTTGTAAAATATCACCCTTTGAAGCAGTCAATATTTGGAAAATATTTGAAAACCATCACTGCTTGAAGCAGTCAATATTTGTAAACTATCACCCTTGAAACAGTTAAAATTTGGAAACAATTTGTAAACTATCTCTGCTTGAAGCAGTCAATAGTTGTAAACTATCACCCCTTGAAGCAGTCAATAGTTGCAAACTATCACTGCTTGAAGCAGTTAATAGTTGCAAACTATCACTGCTTGAAGCAGTCAATAGTTGCAAACTATTTTTAAACTATCACTGCTTGAAGCAGTCAATAGTTGCGAACTATCACCCCTTAAAGCAGTCAATAGTTGGAAACTACTATCACTGCTTGAGGCAGTCAATATTTTTTAAACTATAACATACCACATTTCATTTCAGTTTCCGTCTAGCAACCATTATCTAATGCAATGTTATTTTCTTCATCCAGCAATGCATTTTCTAAGAAGCGATGTGAATACAACCGGGCCCTCCTTGTTCTCCACAAGGCTGAGATGAAAGAGAAAGAAATGATGAGCATCATCCATCAGTTGGAAGGACAGTTGGACGTTGAGAAGAACGTCCAAGACCAACTCAACAAGAGGTCAGACAATCTCTCAGATAGGCAAATGACGATAGAAAACTGACTCTACATGATACTTGAATGATTCAATGGTTTTAAAAAGGGCAAAATGGAAGAAACGATTGAAAAAGTGATAAACAATCAGTTGGAAACCAGTGTCCTAGTTATTTAATCACAAATGTTTTGATTTTTCAAAGTTAATCCGAAGGAACCAATGACAATTGCTTTCATTTTTGTGGGTAGCAAATAGATGAGAAAATTTTCCCAGGAAAATTTTTACTTTTATGGATCAGTCCACTTTACAAACAAGCTTGTTTTCATTGTTTTATACATACAATTTATACAGTCGGTGAAGGGCAAAACCTAATTTGATTTACATTACCCCGACGCAAAATGCCATATTATGAATTTATACAATGTTAAATAAGAATATTGTTCAGCAATGAACAACCATTTAAGTTTCATTCTGGTGTGAAGTGTACAAGTGATTGCTGATGTATATTTTGATTATTTTGGACCTGTTTTTTTCTTGCTCAATCTAGCTGTGAGAGTCACGAAGCTGAGCTGCAGAGACTACGGAAGACCGCGAAGGACAAAAAGCAAAATATGGAAGAGCTGAAAAACACCATGGAATGTAACACAAAGTGAGTGCCTTTCTAATAAGTCCAAAGTTTTATATTTTCCACAGATCATGTCCCCACAGGACGGACGAACACGGCCTTTTTAATTTAGGAAGAAATTATTCAATGCAAATGGCCAAGCCAACCAATAATAAAGGAACAAAATTACTTCTCTTCATGGGAATATTCTTCTAATGGAGATCAGTCATTTGTTTATTTGTTTACTTGTTTGTTTGCTTGTTTATTTATAAGGATCGAGCTGCAGCACATCAAAGCAGAGCTCACTCGGGAGATAATCAGCAAGATTGAGACCTCGCCACAGAAAGACAACCAGAGTAATACAGACAGGTCAAAGGTCAGATTTCAGAGTTCTGATTAAAAAAAAAAGGTTTACAATTTTTATTGTTGTACTTTATACATTACTTATTCATGTGTAGATAAATTACACTATCAATATGTTTGTATAAAAAGCATGTTCGAAAATAATACGGAAAATTTTACATACATATTTTATTTACAAAAATCATGATTAAATTCTGATTCCTTCAAATAATGTTAGAGGAAATTGACTAGGTTGACTATTAATTACTTCATCAGTAGAAGACAAATGCCCACGTCTTCCTTGAGTTTTTTTTTTTGAACTACAAAAAATTGGCAAGGTGTGAAACTTTGTAGGTGGGAATAAAACGAGCAATACTTTGTTTTATCGCGAAAAGGTGATTTAATTTCATACAATATAACTTAAAAAAACGCATCACTTTAAAATCATAAAATTGTTCATGCTCAATTTGACAGGAACATATCCAAGAGCTTGAAGCACAGGTGTCCAAGTTGGAAGGTCTGCGATCTGTGGACAAGCTCACCATAGCATCACTGACAGAAGATCTGAACAAACTGCAAACATTTCTAGCTAAGCAGAAAGGAGCATTGCTCAAACGCAAGTGAGTATAAGACTCCATAGCCAATTAGAGGATACGAGGACAAATCTGCTAAGCATGTATTTTTTTTACTTGGAAAATTCTAAGTGATTGATATCGCTCATGCCTGCTTCCAAGCTACCTTTTTGGCCTAACACTTTAATTTGTTTAGTAGTTATCTACTTAATAACTCATAGGTGGGTGGACCGATGAAGTAAGGTGCATGTCAGATTTTGATACAAGAAAACTAATACAGAAAAGGATTGCAAGCAGATTGCCAACACACCCAACATGTCTGCCAGAAAACCGTGTCCCGCAGTTACAGCATTTTTTTTTTACATTGTAGATAACATATTTTTTGACAAAAACTTTTCTTGTAAACCTCAAATGTCCTGCAAAATGCCAAGAGTCATCTTTAAACCCAATGTATCCACCACTTGCTACTAGATACCACAAGATATGTAAAAAAAAAACAGCCTTGTGCATTTTTCAGTATCTAGGTGGAAAATACAGCCAAGGAAGTATAAGCAATGACATTAAATCTAACATCACTCTTGCGAACTCTGATCTTGCAAAATACAGATCCCATGCTAAACCAAGGAAAGATGATATCAAGGCGGCTCTCGCAAAAGCCCATGTGAGGGCGCTGTCTATGAACATGGCCGACAACTACCCCACTGTACAGTCGCCGCTCTTCAGCAGCGCGGAATGGTTTGACACCGGCAAGGCATCGTCACCAAAGAAAAAGCCTAGTTACGGTTACTGGGAGACCAAATCCACGGACTCCATAGCAACCAGTAGCGATGAGTACTCATCTTGAAGTGAACATTAAACAAACGAATAAACAATAAAACTGAAGCTTAGATCACCAAAGGGCTGTTGTCAGAAAATATCCTGCGAAACTATAAAAAGAGGCCTATTGGAGGTCACATCTTTCATGGAATGTCTATGTTCCTCGAAGAGAATTTTTATGAAGTTATCATCTTGAGCTTAAACAGTAACCTATCCTATTTTTGGTTTAGGGAAGGAAGGGCAGGCTTGTTCTTAAAAAGAGATAGGTGGTGCTTTAACTAGTTGTCAAGTGGTGGCACTCTCAAAAACAAAACAAAGACAAATACACCCCCTAAAGACACAATTTGCAAAAACTCAATGTACGGACGTGAAATTTAGTTTTGTTTTATATTTTAAAAATTGTCATAGAAATTGATATATCAAATCTATTGTATATCAGATTATTAAAAACTGTGCAGTGCACTGTGCTTTTACACATGAGGGTATTCATTACATGTACACTGAATGTTATATATTAATGACAAAAAAGTATTTTCTAATAATTCTATGCAACGAATAATTTGCCCGTCTACAAACACATCAGCCTGGAAGTGTGCAGATGTAATAAAGAATTTTTAGTTTATTTAAGAAAGAAATCTCCAAATGAATCAATTTTTCAAGCTGTCCCGATGATTCTGTTAAAATTGATTTTGAATTTAAATCGACAGTCAAATTGATTTATTTGAAGTGGATTATAGCACAAGTTTTGGAAATTTAATGCCAAGAAACAAATAAACATCTGATTTGCACAGACCCTGGTCTTTTATAAAATCAATAAAACTCACAAATCAAACACGCACCGATTATATAAAATCAAAAGTTAAACAAAATGATTCATGTAATGTAATGTCCTTGGTAAGACTAAATTCTGTTATTGGCATTAGTTATTAAAAGGCTCTTAAAGACAGTTGCATAAAAAGACTAAAACACCTGTTAATTAGAATAATGGTTTTGCTTCTATGTTGACAACATTCTCAAGACTTGAAGATTTGGCAGTGCCGTCGACTAATATCCAACAGAACTAATTACAGCAAAGTAGCAGGACATAGGCTCCATACACATCACAGACAACTTCAATTAGTAATTTCTTTCATCTCTGCAAACAATGCAAATGTGAGTTTTCTTGAGCGCATGCGTGAAAGCTGCTAGACGCCTATTACAATCGGTGCTCTGAATTTTTGAGCTTAGTCTTCTCCACCAGTTTGCCAGGGGAATTAGCCTGCTTCATCTTGCATTTTCAACAGTTGGAACGCCAAGCCCAGTTATTGCACAGGAGAAAGGTTTGTAGACGAATCAACCTTTTCACTTCAACTTTTGGTTTTGCAGTTCAGTTATTGGAGGTATTTCGGATATGATTGTGTTGACTGTTTTGAAATCATCCCTTGTCCTCAAGTCTGGTTGATGATTATCAGTAGGATGATCGTATTATTTGCAGTTATTGACTGAAATAATCTTTAAATCCAGGATATATTTCCAAAAAATGTATGAAAGGGATAGTGATAGATTACATTTCTAATCAATGTAGTTTAGATTAATTTATTTTTATTTTTTCCCCTTCATTACCTAATAAAAATTAATTGGGCTTTTCTGTAGAGGAACTCAATCGATATAAATTAAAAGTGTGCATATCTGTTTCACAGAAAGGCTCAAATTGTTCTTTCTTTTTTCCCCCTAGCAATTTCCTTCTTGGAGTCTGCAACAAATTGAAGACAGCATGAATATGATTGCGGTGATTGTTGCTGCAGCACTTCGTAAGTATCTGTATGCCATACTGAAGATTCAATGCTTCTATTTGTTGAAATTTTGTTTTCTTTCGAAATTCTTGATTTTTAGTAGTGGTCGATGACCCATGTAGAAGACTGATAATTTGTCAAAAACAAAACAAGCTCAAACAAACCTGCTTTAAAAAAAAGTGTTTCAAAAGGTTGTTTGAATGAATACTTTGTTCTCTAAATACGACTTTTAAATGAAATAAATAATTACAAAAGGGATTTTTTTCCAGTTTTTCTTCGTCATGTATGTCATACTGTAGCAGTTGTAATGTTATTTGGATATTTGGTCCATGTTACATTTCTAGTTATATGTGGAGTTGATGGTCAGTGTTACAACTGTACTGTCGTCAGTACAAGTCAGGAGATGGAGGGACCGGTGGGTTGCAAGGAACCATTCAACGGCGATGGAATCCAGACGGTACCATGCCAAGGCAAATGCAAGGTAATTATTAACAAACTGACAACTCAAGCAAACAAACCATTAGTTTAATGGGAGTCACCCATTAAAGGCTTAAGCCACTCCATACAAAAGGCTGGTGTTAAGACACTGGAGGAAATTGGTTTTCAAGTAGGTACCTAAAAGTGCCACACCTGTGAAAACAAAACAAAACAAGCCAACTGAGCTAATGGACAAGACGTTTAATTGATGTCCTTTTGGGTACAAAGAAGCCTTTGAAGATTAACTTTGCTTTATTAATCTTCTGTCAATTTTAAGTGGGAGGTATTTTGTGTAAAAATTTGTAGAAATGTAGAGATGATTTTCAAGGATACAGAAGCAGAGTGGGGTCAAAATTAACATTTTCAGTAATATGTGATGACACTGTACAATTCTCACTCGTTTTTCTCCTTCTACAGCACAATGCATTGTCGGGAGTCCCCCCCCCCCCCTCCCCACGAAAACGACCCCTAAATCAAGCATGATCTAGACTCTGGACCAACTCAATTTTGCAAATGAAAACTAAACAAACAATGCCTTCCTTACACTGTTGACTTATTTCATCACAATATCTCCAGATAACACAGGTGGATGCTGCAGCAGGCGACGGCCTGACAAGTACAACAGTCCTGCGTAGGTGTCACAATCAAGATGAAGGACCTTGTGAGGAACTCAATAACATGCAAATAGACCAACTCACATGGACCCAAACCTGCTGTATGGGGCCTCTGTGCAACGGTGGTGGGAATGAAGGTGGTCGTGCAAGAGATGAAGGTGGTCATGCAGGAGATGAAGGTGGTCATGCAGGAGATGAAGGTGGTCATGCAGGAGATGAAGGTGGTCATGCAGGAGATGAAGGTGGTCATGCAGGAGATGAAGGTGGTCATGCAGGAGATGAAGGTGGTGATGCAGGAGATGAAGGTGGTCATGCAGGAGATGAAGGTGGTCATGCAGGAGATGAAGGTGGTCATGCAGGAGATGAAGGTGGTGATGCAAGAGATGAAGGTGGTCGTGCAGGAGATGAAGGTGGTCATGCAGGAGATGAAGGTGGTGATGCAAGAGATGAAGGTGGTCATGCAGGAGATGAAGGTGGTCATGCAGGAGATGAAGGTGGTGATGCAGGAGATGAAGGTGGTCATGCAGGAGATGAAGGTGGTCGTGCAGGAGATGAAGGTGGTGATGCAAGAGATGAAGGTGGTCATGCAGGAGATGAAGGTGGTCGTGCAGGAGATGAAGGTGGTGATGCAAGAGATGAAGGTGGTCATGCAGGAGATGAAGGTGGTCATGCAGGAGATGAAGGTGGTCATGCAGGAGATGAAGGTGGTCGTGCAGGAGATGAAGGTGGTGATGCAAGAGATGAAGGTGGTCATGCAGGAGATGAAGGTGGTGATGCAGGAGATGAAGGTGGTGATGCAGGAGATGAAGGTGGTCATGCAGGAGATGAAGGTGGTGATGCAAGAGATGAAGGTGGTCATGCAGGAGATGAAGGTGGTCATGCAGGAGATGAAGGTGGTCATGCAGGAGATGAAGGTGGTGATGCAGGAGATGAAGGTGGTCATGCAGGAGATGAAGGTGGTCATGCAGGAGATGAAGGTGGTCATGCAGGAGATGAAGGTGGTCATGCAGGAGATGAAGGTGGTCATGCAGGAGATGAAGGTGGTGATGCAGGAGATGAAGGTGGTCATGCAGGAGATGAAGGTGGTCATGCAGGAGATGAAGGTGGTGATGCAGGAGATAAAGGTGGTGACGCAGGAGATGAAGGCGGTGATGCAGGAGCTGAAGGTGGCAAGCCAGGAGCTGAAGGTGGTAATGCAGCATCAAAGCTGGTCAGCTTTAACATAGCCATTATTATTCTTGCACTGTTCTTTACCATTATGTTTTGAACTACCAAGTCCCTTTTCTTGGACCCCAGAGTTCCTATGTACATGTATACCTAACACTACAATTACAGTGTTAAACTAAACATTAATCATTACGGATCGAGTATCAGCACGATTCCCATTCAATTTTATTCATAAAATGTTTGTATTTGACATCTACAGTTTTTAATTGATTTCTCATGGTTAACGTATACTCGTTCGGTGGACACATTAATAGTGAAATAAAACAAAATTGTCAGTCTAATAAGGGTCAAACAGAGTATATAGTATTACAGAAGAACATTAATGTGTTATCAGTTCTGTGCAGTATTAAAGAGATAGCTGTAGCTGTAAGTTCGAATTGTGGTTTGTGCAGATTCTATTCCATTTGAAGAGTCTTTTGATTTTCACAATTACAGTTGATAAGGCACCTTAGGCCGTCTCCTAGTCCTGGTTTCGGCGGTTGCTATGCGCCGAGCTCTGCTTTTTTGGCAAAAAAAAAATTTTTTTTCAATACAAGATGATGTTTCTAAAAAAACTCACTGGACTGGGAAATCTGCTGCTGCACACAATTTTAACGTTTTAGAAAGGGGTTATGATCGAGAATAAGATTTTATGTGGCCTCTGGACTCCCATATATTTGCACTAATTTTAGTCGGCCAACATTTTCAGTCAAAAAAAAACAAAAAAAAAAAAAAAAAAAAAAAAAAAAAAAACGTCGCACCACCACTTTTTTTGGGGCAACCTCCAACCCGAGACTTTTTTTTTTTTTTTTGGCCTTATAGACCATGTCCCTTCACGTCACACCAACAGGCAACTGATGAGCAACTGATGAGCAACTGACTGGCAACCCAAACACTGAAGCATCTTTTGCACGTTACTTTGCCCACGTTACACAGTTTATGTCAAATTTTGCACCAATCAAATTTCAAGAAATACACATGTAGTACAGAACAGAACAGTTCTCTTCCAGTTAGCATAACGTGACCACAACATTTGTAATTAAACGTAACATGATGTCGACGACCTGGAAAGGTAGCGTGACATACGCCGTTTTACAAAAATATGGTTAAACATCCAAGGGGGATGGAATAAAAATAATGAGTTCTTATATAGCACAAGATCAAAGCGCTTTACGTCATTATTACCCCTGATCATTGGGCCAATTAAACATACCAAATACCATCTCAGCTCCCTGGGGAGTATACAGCTCGATGCTGCCATTTAGGTGCATTAAAGCAGCTACAATCATCACAATAACCATCTCACAGGTGCCCATTTACTCCTGGGTGGGGAGAAGCAGTGAGTGACAAAGTGCCTTGCCCAAGGGCACACACACCATAACCCCAGGCTGGACTCGAACCCACAACCTGCAGAATTACCTGCAGACCTTAAATTCAATACCCCAGACCAGGACACTCCATGAAGGAAGGGGGGGGGGGTGCTGCAACGGGGGGCAATGTATCATTTAAAAAAATTAACGTGAGGACGACCTTTTTTAAATTGATGCTACTCATCCCTTTTCACACCAAGAATTTGTGAAATGTTTACAGGAAAAAAATTCCATTCTTTGGTAGCATAAAAATGGAATATCAGATAGAATGTTTGTCGATGAACATGACAACAGGCGTCTATATAAACTACACAATGAAAGTACACGCTTGACATCTACGTTACGGTAACTTCAGTTTATTTATCTAATCGCAAAAAAAAGGGACACAAAATATCTGTACACATTGGATCTGAAACTTTTGATTCCTTGTTTCATAAATTGATGATCCCAACAAGGGAATTTCAAACACAATTTTAATTATCACATAACAAGGAGATGAAGTAAAGCTACAAAATAATGCACTCCACTACAAAATATGACAAGAAAATAATGCTTTCAAAATAACAGAAATAAGTGTAAACATTCGACACATGCTTTAGAAGCAAAAAGTACCTCAACCCTGGTGTTGAAACAGCTGGACAGATTTTAATCGCAACAAAATTATTATGGAAACGTTGAAATTACTCTTACAAAAAGACAATGGCGGAACATTTATAAACAAACAGTGCAGTTTATCAGCTTAGAATATTAACTTTACTGGCATTATGTACAACTCCAACCAGACAACCACAATGGTGATAACATATGGCCATTTACATGAGTATACTGTTTCTGTATTTATTTATTTTTATTCATGATCACTTTTTTTAGGGGGGGGGATGTATTAAACTTAAAATAAAATAATCAAAATTGGAACACACAAGATTTCACTGTAACTTGGTTTTTCATTGATAGGCATGCATTAGAACAAGGAATTTTTTAACTATTAGATAGAATAATCCATCGATTCCAATCCGCTGCGCGGATGCACACACAGGCAGCAAATGTTGCCACATTGCATGCGTATTCCAACCTCTTGCGTCATTCAGTTCAGATATGTTTGACGTTTGTCAGACATTTGATTGTGTAGTTGTGGCCGTGACATCAAACATCATTTGCTTGAGTTTCAGGAATCGGTCTGTTGTCAAAGCTTCTGCGGTGATCTCAACTCCTTGGATTTTGTTTTCAATTTCTTTGATGTCTTGTAAGTGGAAAGCCTTCCGACAGTTTAAAACGGCGGTTGGCCCCGACCACGCGTGAAGCGTCCACCTCGACTACGTGCTGTGAAGAAATGAAAAACAAAATGTTAAGTGTAAAAAAAATTGGATTTCAAGGTATTAACATAAGTATGTATTACATGCACCTCACAAACCATAAGAAAATGCTGCATCCTCGTTAAAAAAAAAAATAACATTTGGTGCGTGCTTGTCGACCGTTTTCACAAATGCACAGCTAAAATGGCCTCTCAATGGAATATTTGTGAATAACTCCTGTTATTCGCCAATAGAGAATTATGCATAAAGGTCAACGTTGTCAGGGTGACGATTTACTTGCTGTGCCGGTTCCTCTAGGAAAGGACCGCTGTATAAACCGGCCTCGACTCCTGATGGCTGTGCCTCCTCTTGACTGTTGAGGGCGCTGTTGCGACTGACTGGAGCCGGATGAGTCCTGCCACACGATGCGTTTGGGTTTCGGCCGCTCCCCTTGACCTTGCAGTTCACAATCAGAAAGTGTTAGCATTATTTTTATTTTTTTTTAAAATTACAACATTATAATGATTGGGTTTCAATTGATTACTACTAACAGAAATTCTGAAAAGTTTAAGAAATATCAAAATATTTATCAAAATCCACAGTGCCAAAAACAAGGAGATAGTTTTTGAAAGACAATTAAATCGAGATAAACAGACACAAAGTAATTCAACAAATTGAAGAGAATTACGAGGTTCATCGTACCGTTAGTTAATTCACATTCTCTGCTGTTGAAAAGGCAATGTGAGTTGAACATTTCATGCATTAAACACAGACTACAACTGATGCATCTATTAATATTTTTAGTTTAGTAAAAACTCACGTTGTGACACAGAGTGGTTCGGTACAGGTACAGGCAATGCATGATCTACTCTGAAAGCATCTGCATGGGACTCATAACAGATGGTGTTTAACAAAGAACCATGTGGGAAAGGGGTGATCAGCACAGATGTAATTATTGCCCTAGTATCCCTACACTTGTTTGCTACACCCAAACACATATCATTCTGTGCATGGGCTCCGTGCACAAGTACCCCCTCAATGGTAAGAAAGGGAGAGTTGGGGAGACCACTTGGAGAGACATTCAAACATATTGCCTGCAACTACTGATGCTCATGTGAAGACACTACGGCTTCGTGCACTTCAGAATAAAATAACTTGTGCGTACTTTCCACTATATGCACACCGACCAATACGCCATGCAATGTGTCCTATCCCCTGACTCTTGAAAGTA
>JASAOE010000875.1:0-25000 GCA_029964075.1 Patiria pectinifera | reverse complement strand
AATATCTTGTAAGATTGATTTTGTAAAAAGTGTGCAAACTCAACCTTTTAGTAAAAAAAAAACACTTTTGCTTGGAATCAAATACTCGGAACTGGACCAAAACTGCGAACTGTAAGCAAAGTCATCGTTTAAACAGCTGTTTAATACCTGCTATTTTTTGTGCTTAACAAGACATGAAAACACTTTCATCATAAAATGTAAAAAAAAAAATGTCATCATATTATAATATTAAAATTGCAATAAAGGATTCGAAATAATAGTATCCCGCAGTCCCAGCCAAAAAATGTGATGTTAACATTGCATTCTTTTAGGCAGAGCGAGTATTTTTAGTAGATTGAGTTTCCGTCTTTCCTATTATGTAATTGGACGTCAAAGCTGTTACCATCGTTACAGCACTTGCATGTAAATTCGCATTTATTATGTAAATTTTTACAACAGGTTTGTTGGAAACGAAAGAGGTTTTTTGCATTGTAATTTCGCACTTAGTATTATTAGGAGTCGATATCACGGGTACAATGACATTTGGAATATTATATGTGTTCAGTATCAAACTCTCAAGGTTGATATTTGAGGCAAACATTTTGATGATGATAATGCCATGATCCGCACACTTCTTTGGAATTTTAAGAAATACATGTAGAAGCAAAACGATTTGAAAATGAGGATGATGGTGAAATGTTTGTATCTTTGTTGCATCCGTAATTTCAATGATCATATTGAAATATTACATATTATAGAAACAATTAAACAGCTTTCCGTTTCCCCTTACAAGCGTAAGAGTTTGAGACAACACATTTTTTCCTGACGAGGAGGAACATGAGGAAAACCAGCAGCAAATTTGAAGATTAAACAATTTGTTGAAGGAAAGGGTTTATCATTATGGTGATGATGACGATGATGATGATGAAGATTCTTCGGTGGACAAAGACAAAAAAAAATATATGCGAAGTCATTGATGTCGTGATAAAGACACCATTATTCTTGATCTTGAAGACTTTCTAAGGGCAAGATTTTGAGCTAACATTTTCTTTTGATGATGAGGAACACGAAGAAGACATATGGCAAACTCGAAAATTAAATATTTTCTTGAAAGGAATACTGGATGGTGGAGACACGAGAGCCATTTTGCCTGCTGAAGATATGCTGGAATATACCCTGCACTGTTTGACACAATTGAGATTCATCTTTGACACGGCTCTCCGCCACACATTTTGAAGACTCCTTTTATAACAGTATATTATATATACCCACAAGTCCATCGTAACAATAGCCCCCCCCCCTTTTATATAAAATAAATGCCATTATAGCACTAAACCACAAGTCGTCTTCTAGATATATGCAAACCTAAGAATGTCACTGACAATAGGCGTGCCTGCCACATAACTTTACCAAAGGACTCAAGTCGTGCCGACTTTCATCAAGACGCACAGCATTAAAATAATTATGCATAACAATGACCACCTCTCCAGCAGTGCGGTCAAAGGTCGAATAAAATCAATACAGCCGCCCAGGGGCCAAGGCTTACATTGTTCGGGTCTCGAAGCTTTACTTATAAAGGAATTTACAGGTGTTAACTATGCCTACTGACCGCAAATCAGGGAAACAAATCAATACACGCACGCCTTTCACAAAAAATAATAACATGCCTTTGAAAAACAAATCACAATTGGATCAAGAAAAATAGGTCTGTGGAGCTCAAGACTTTAGCAAGTTTGTCAACTTATAGGTTACAGTTTCGTGTGTGAATTTGACATTTAAACCATCCATTTTGTCATTTACAAATACATGTACATGTTTATACAGGTAAAGGTTATCAACATGTTGGCATCAAATATGAGTTATTTTTTTCTTGGATGAAAGAGTAAATTCGGAGGCGGATCTAGGTAGACAATACTGTTGAAGACTAATTTTTAAATTAATTCTTTTTAAGTCTTGGGTGGGGAGCTGAAGAGTTTAAGTTAACACAAAGCCATAAGCAAAGAAAAGAGATTTGCCATGTCAGGATGGAAAAATGTACAATTTTGCCAGACGGAAAGAAAGCAGTTCCATCCACCTCATTGAAGTAATGCACAAATATTTCTTGTCAACTTTCGAAGATAAATTCAAATTTTTACTTACCTCAGATATTTGTTTTTGACTTACCGAATTTCTTGAATTCTTTTCTTGTCCAAAGTTAGCACACACATTGAGTATAATATCCACACAGTTAGCACACACGAGTATATCCAGAGTCGGAAAAATTCAACCAACCGTTCAGGTTCATTAAAAAAAAACAATTTGCTAATTTTGACAGATGGGTAAACGTACTTCAGTTTTTGTGTTCATCGCTCGTAAAATGTCCGAGCCTTTTCTGGGGGAATTTGTGGCAGTTTAGTTGATTTTGAACAGAAGTCACTAAAACTTAAAAGGCAAGCTGGTCTAAATTGTCTGTTCCTCAATGTAGTTCCACTCACGATGAATCCATAGACTGAAGTCAGTGAACTGAGAATTCGGAGTGTAGCGTGTCACGTCGAATTCTGATGGGTAGAATAGCGTGAAAACCGGGCCCGGTCGCCGCATTGGTGTTGACCCGTACGCAAGGCGGTCTCCGAGTTAAAACAATTTCAGCTCTTCTCTCTTCCTGTACTTCACATAATTCCACGTAGTGCAAGTGCTAAATAATTCTCACATTGTTCCCCCTCAAGTCAGAGGGATATACACTTCTGTACAGTCACACAAACTGCTCAAAATTTCGTTTGTTGTGGACAAACGAAGAGTGCCGGTCATCCATACTGAATGAGTTACTACAAATAACTTCAAATGCTGGCGGCTAATCAAAAAGGAGCGTTTTACACGAAAATGTCGAACATGAAGATGTGTCCCTCCGCGACCAAGTTTTTTAACCACAATACTCGTAAACGGAAGTGCTTTCATCGTTGGTTACGCTCAATAATTGAACCAATCATGTTGCATTCACAAAAGACTCAGATACTATTTTTAAATGACAAAAGTATCTTAATATTTAAGCAACACGGCGCGTCCTATTTTCTTTGACGTGGAGCGATATCGAACTGAGTCTCCGGGTAAGTTGGCCATGAACGCCAGAGAGTGTCTGCTATTGGTTGGAAGTGGAAAAGTAATCATTTTGATTGGCAGATGACGCGTCAGACGCGCACATATTGACGCTGGCTTGTTGGCATGCTGTTGTGTAGAATTTGGTCGCCTTCGCATGCGCTGCCTGTATGTACAAAACAACCAGTCCGAATTGAAACACTATAACGGGCAGATCGGCAGATAAACAGCTTTGATGTAAAATTTGTCATCTTTAGTCCTCTTTTGTATTAAAAAAACGAGGGTGTATTGGTGGTGGTGGAGGTGGTGGTGAGGGGGAAGGGGGGGGGGTGGCATTCCCCCATTGCGCCGGCCCTTTTCATCATGGACGATTATCTCGCTCGCAGTTTAGTCACGTTTTTTCTTGTATCCTTGGCCCGCGTTAGTTTTGCCGCACGACCAAGGACGCGTGTTCCATGCTGTGGAATCGCTTACCTATCGTATGCAAACAACAGTTTAATTTAAAAATCAATAGTATGACAAAGAAGGATATGACTTTAGGCTTATTTTCGAATATGCATTGTTCTGCATAGGTTCTAGTCTACCTGTCTACACATGGATTGATTGATACCTTGTACATTATTTTGCTTTATACACATCTTCATCTTTTATGGGCTCATTTAGTTTGGAGGCAAAATGCATGGTTTTTCCACAATTGGGGTGCTCGCAAATGCCCGCTTCTATGCACACGTTATTACGTAACTGTTAGCTGACTCCTCTATCTCGCGCTATCTGACCACGTGTATTGATCGTGGTATGTATGCCACAGCGTACAGACTTTATATTGATCTATGGTTTGAAAAGAGTACTTAATTTGATCCCGGGTCACCGGAAGGATACAGTCATGGATTACTCCTGGAGCCTCGCCCTCCTTAGCCTCAGTGTAGTCCTGATTGTCTTGTGGTGGTCCCGTCGCCGTACCCCTACCACCACCAGGAATGTACCGGCCATGCCCTTCACCTCCTCGCTAGCCGATGCGGTGGAGGATTTCCGGATCACGGTGGATCTGTTTCGATCGGGGTTATCTCAGCCGCACTACATGTTCAACAGGTAAAGCAACTTGGGGCCAGTGGCTGATGGCCAGCAGGCTTTGGGTCGGAGGAGGCAAAATAAGCATTTTGTTCTTATAAAAAGGGCCCGATTTGTTTCGTTCCCTAAAATTTGTTAAAATTGGGTGTAGGGAGGGGTTTTACTGCAAGTAGCAGTTTGGAAGACCTTTTTTGCAGGGGTGTGAGTGACCACTGATAAAAATAGCTGAAAACAGCTGAAAAAGGTGTATAAAGCTGAAATTTTGAAATCTCCTATACTTTTGTACACAGCAAGTGAGAAAAAAAAAAGCTGAAATCCAAAACAAAAAAAACTGAAATCAGCTATAAAGCTGAGATTTCACACCCCTGTTTATGACACCAATTTACACGAGGCCTACTGCAGGTGGTGTTTCTATTAGTAAGCTCACATGATACGCGCACTCTCATGACTCTCAACAACTTTTGACCGGGTAAAGGTGAACCAAAATATCAACGACATGAGCCAACAAACTTTGAACAATCATGTACATATGTGCGAATGCCGACCAAACCAGAATTATGAAACATTTTGGACCCTGCATAATCGATTATAGGATTGGTGCAGACAGAAAACATCTTGGTTGAAAATTCTTCATTTTAACCGGAGTTTGTGTAATCGCTGCATTATCATGAGTCAGTCGTCAGTCATGTCTTTGCCGAGTGGCGTTTTCTGGGGGCTAGTTGAATCTCGTACGGTTCTCTTGACTGTCCTGGTGTTCCTCGGAGCTGTGTGGTTCATCCGTGGCAGGCGGGCTGGCAAGACCTATCGTTACCCTCCTGATGCTGGGCGGTCCCTCACAAACGCATATGGAGATCTGCGCCTTATAGGGGATATGTTCATAAAGGGAGTCTCTCAGCCTCACGAAGTATTGACAAGGTATGATGCACCATAAATGACAATGAAGAGTGCATACGGTGATGCTTTCAAAAATTCCTCCCAGTGACCTCCCCAAACGTTTTTCTTCGTCGTCACCGAGTTGGCACTTTATACGGAGTCCTATACCTTTTCGCGGCTTTTTTTTCAAAGAGTTTGATGATTGCTCATCTCAAACAACGGTTCAGTCAAGGCTAACGTAGGTTAAAAGTGATGTAACATGTTGAATTTCATTTTTAACATTTAAATTTCAAAACGACAAATAACCAGATGACGACCAAAAACATCGTCAGAGTCCTGACCCAAAACATCGTCAGAGTCCTAAGCCAAACCAGGTAAACATAATGTGAGGGATTTTTAGGGGCCAATACCTGGAGGAATTTCCCTTTAAAACTAAAGAGTGGTAATATATGCAATGTAAATAAAGATAGTCCTTGTTTTTTGTTTATCTGATTATTAGTGTCTGATATGGTAGGACTTTAAACCTCGAAAGTAGAGGTCTTATTTAAAGGTCTGGGTGAAAAGTTCAGTACATGTAGGTCGCAGCTACCAAACGACCCTTTTAAAACTGAGCTTTGAATACATAGCACATGTAGAAGAGACAGAGATATTTTCTGCATGTAATTATTCACATCTATATGATCAGTTTTAAAGAATTTTAAGTGTTTTACACCTTGTCCATCCTTATCGACCTAGCTCTATGCATCTGGTTTCTTTTCTAATTTAAACCCCCCCCCCCCCGCTCGGGGAAGGCAAAATTGAAATTTGAACTCCCTGTATATCTCTGAAGAAAATGAGGCCCCCATGTGCACCCCCCCCCCTCCTACAAAAATAAACTCCAGTTTCACCACAAGTTAGCGTCCATAATGAAGGCATATTTCTAACAGTTGTTACACAATATTGAGTTGTGGTTATCGTTGTACACATACATGCATGCAGGCCTTTTTGTTACTACACACGATGTATGCATACTTAAGTGACAATAAAGTCTCTCGTCCAAGCATATATCATCATCGAACAATCACCACTGGACAGCTTACATTGTGACTTAACTCCATTCAGGAATAATTGTAAGCTATTAAATGGGGAACTATGGGCAGCAATGCTCACAATTTGAAAATACGAACACCAGTGATACACTGTGGCATGTTGGAACTATTTTGCTTCGGGGCGATATGGTATCACTATCGCTTGGTTTTTTGTTAATTTTGTTTTTTTTGCACTTGTAAACAGGAGGTCGTGGGTTCAAGTCCCATCGAGTAAGTTTGTAATTTTTTCTCACCAGCCCTCGGACAACACTGGCATGGTCGTCGCCAGGATTTTTCTAGGGGGGAGCAAAGCACATTCCCCCCCCCCCAATCCCTATAATTTCCAGCATTTTCCAGATTTATCATTTTTTTTTGAGGGTGGGCAGGGACATTTGCCCCGCCCCTTTTAACTTAATATGACTTAACACCTCTTTTTTTTCCTTTGTATTTTTCCTCCTTTTTGTTTTGCTTGGGGGGGGGGCGGCCCCCCCCCCCTTGCAACGCCCATGAACACTGGGTATACAGTGTTTATTTTAATTTTTTTAAATATGCATTACAGCAACACTAAAATGTTGAATTCACAAGTCAAACGCTTACGGTGAGTCAGGTTGGCGAGGTGGTACTTTCCTCGCCTTCCACTGCTGTGACCAGGGTTCAATTCCTGCCTGGTCCGTTATAAAAATTGGTTTCAGTCCATATTTGATTCCGTGGGTTTTACCCAAAATATTCTTCTGGGGTTTTCCTCCCACGTCTGAAACTGTAATTTTGTCACATTGTCTTCTCTTTACTGGGCCCCATGGGAGACCAGTGGATACCACTGAATGGGCTACCCAGTTAAAATAAAAAAGAAATATAAAACATTTCATTTGTAATTAGGCTTAGTGTTATTTTTTTTTGTCCAGGTTTTCCCAGAAGTACGGGCCTGTTTTTAGCATTACCCTTCCTTTCATGCGGATCGTGGTACTGAGTAGCTACGAAGCTATACGGGAAGCCTTTCAAAACCAGTTGCTTAGCGACCGACCGGTCATTCACGTCCTGAAACATGGGGTCAAAGGTCACGGTAAATATTATATCCGTTTTTCTCCACAACCCCATCCCTTTTAGAAATTTAAAAACTTAAATGTGTCCAACTTTTGTGAATTCAAATGCGAATACTTTCCATTTCTGCTTTTGCTCTACGTATAACATGAGTAGCACCCGCCTTGTACTGACGAAAAATGATTGATTTGAAACTCTACAGGGAAAACAAAAATAGACCTATTGTTTGTTATAAAAATTCGTAAAGGATTGATCAAGTTAACCAATCATGTAGAGCACAAATATGGTTGTGTATTCACAACATTTTTCCGGTACTGTTCACCAGGGGTTGCATTTTCCTCGGGAGAAACTTGGAAAGTCCAACGGAAGATGGTCTTGAATTTTCTGCGAGCCTTCGGCGTGAATCGATCCAGCTTTGAGGAGAAGATAGCCCTCGAGGCTAGCCATCTGAATGCCGAGCTACGCCAGCTAGACGGCCGGGCCTTCAACCCATCACACCTGTTTGCTAACGCCGTCTCCAACATCATCTGCTCCGTGGTCTTTGGCCAAAGATATGAATACTCCGACCCTAGGTTTAAGAAGCTCCTACGGGCCGTGTACCGTAACGTTGCCATCATTGGCGGCAACACTGGTCCGTTACAAATGCTACCCTTTGCATACCTTTTGAAGGTAAGTTCTCATCGACAAACTACGTCTTTTAATTCTTCAAAACACCACCTAGAAATCTTTCCTAAAATTGTTTTTATAGTAGGCTTGTTTTACGTAGTGAACCAATTTCACAGCACACGCACTTTAAAGAGGTTGCGGAATGCTCAAAGAAATTTCCGTCATTTTTCGGGTATATGTAGCCTAAGGTCTGATGAAATAAAAACGACTATTGTGTCTGTCATGAAATGAGTACAAAGGGTACTTTTGAGAGCTGTTTTTCAGGTCCTGGTTTCAACCTGAACGTGCAATTTGTGTAAAAGTCGTCGTTGGGGGCAGCAAACAAAACATAGTAAATCGTGACGTAATAAACAGGACTCCCTATGCAGCGTAGTATAAACGAGTCCTATTTATTACGTCACGATTTTTCTGATTTTACGAAGAACCCGACGACTGTTGATTTCAATTATGTGCTCGCCGACCAACAAATTACTCGATGAATTTCAGTTTTATAAACATATAAACACACATTACAAAAGAATGGGAGTTTGTCATTATGATATATATGGGTCTACTCTACAATAAAAAAATTTAAAAAACAATACGACTTTCAGCATTCCACAACCTCTTTAATTGATGTGATTTTTCCTAACTTCCTGTCCTTATTTCCACGAAGCCATTAATACCTGTTCTGAAAGAGACCGAGGATAATGGCAAGCTGATCAACAACTTTGCCAAGGAGGTCCTAGAGGAGCACCAGAAGGACTTTGACCCGGACAATCCCCGCGACTTCACCGATGTCTTCCTCCGGAAGATGGCTGCTGTGACGACTGAAGGTGACAGTGACAAGGACAGTAATAACAATGAGTCCATCTTGACTGTCCACAACATGTGCGCCACTGCCTCGGATCTGTTCATCGCCGGCACGGAGACCACGTCGACCTCGCTCCGCTGGGGGTTGCTCTACATGATGGCCCGGCCGGACATCCTAGAAAAGGTTCAGCAGGAGTTGGATGCGGTGGTTGGGAGAGGTCGTCTGCCTAGAATGTCCGATAAGCCTAATCTACCTTACACGGAAGCCACACTGATGGAGCTGCAACGCGTCGCTAACATCCTACCCCTTGGAATACCTCACCAAGCGTCTGAGGACACCACCATCCTGGGTTTTGATATACCTAAAGGCTCCGTCATCATGCCCAACATGTGGGCCTTGTCTACCGATTCTAAGCTGTGGGAGGATCCGGAGACATTCCGCCCTGAGCGGTTCCTGGATGAGACTGGACGTAATGTGGTCAAGCAAGAGGAACACATCCCGTTCAGTATTGGTAAGATCATCTTGAACAATCAATGACAAGTTAATCTCAAGTCAACTTTCAATTTTTTTTTAACTCAAAACTTTTTCACCCTGTCTTTTACAGGTCGTCGCATGTGCATCGGAGAACAACTCGCCAAGATGGAACTCTTTATCTTCCTAACCCATCTCTTCCATCAGTTCACGATCAGGAAGCCAGACGGTTCTCCTCCTATCTCCTTCAAGGGGGTCATGGGTGTCACCCTCTCGCCTCTTCCTTATGAAGTCTGTGTCATTCCTCGTTCTTAAAGAACATCAACACCCCACTGTGTGTCCAACCACATATCTAAGATTAGACTAAGATAACCAGGCAGAGGATGCTAATGCAGCACCATCGTTAGTAAGCTGTGGTCATAAGCACAACAGACTCTCACACTTTTCAAACTTTTCCTCTGCATGTAAAGATTAAACTTTCTGATTTTTTTTACTTCCAGTGAGACAGGTTTTCCCTTTCATTTCCAATTGGATATTCATTTTCTATATACAGTGCAGGGTGAGTAAAAAAATAACGAAACCCAAATGTCGGGACTATTGTTTAAGTGAAGTTCTGCATGTAGCATTTTCAAAATCTAGGATATGAAAGCCCAATTCATAAGCTTTCTTTTAGTACGAGAATCATTCAAGTCACTTGTGTGATTTTCAAGTTACGGAATTTTAAACCCAACCACCATTTTAAAGTTCTGTCCACAGATCACAAAAAAGATGTGCGTTCTTTCAGCAAAACGAAAACAATACGACCACGTCCAAATGTGATTTATTTTTGTTTTGCTGAAAGAACACTTTACCTTTTTGTGATCCGTGGACAGAAATTGAAAACAGTGTTTATGTTTAAAATCCCGTAACTTGAACATTACATGAGTGATTTGCATGATTCTTGTACTAAAATAAAGCTTATGAATTGGGCTTTCATATCCTAGATTTTGAAAGTGCTACATGCAGAACTTCACTAAAACAAGGGTCCCAACATTTGGGTTTCGGTTTTTTTTACTCACCCTGTACAGCTTGAAACAGAAAAAGTAAAAGATATTTTTTTGCGATCAATCCATATCGGTTACACCATCTACATTCCGAGTGCTTAAGGAGCGTAAAGTATATAAAAAACTAGCTCAAAAGATGGTCACCGCCAAATTTTGTAAATAAAAATGAAAATGTTGAAAGTGAGTGATGTTCAAAGGGTTAAACGTTTCTTCTTCAATTCTTAACATTTACTTCTATATGATTATTCTTTCCAAATAGATACAAGGTTATACGGTTTTGATTGATATTCAGCATTTGTAACTCCATAACAAAGAGATAAATGTTTGATAATATACATTGTTACAAGACTATACTACATGCATGTCGCCTAGAACTATGCATATAACTGCATTTGTTAGAAATACTTGGATATTATTTTGTGCTTGTATCATTAAAATGTACACTTACTATAGTCTAAATAATCAAATGCTATCTAGGTAAGTACTTTGCCATTTACTTATTATTCTCTGTAATTGCACTCGTATTTATCTAAAGAACCGGACGACACATTGGAGGTAAATACTGATTGCTTGTTAAATACAACGTATGTTAGATCTGCTGAATTAAAGGATTACAATTCAAAAAAGATGGAAAATACATGTCTTCTGTTGTTCATTCCTCGTTCAATTTCCCTTAATTTCAGCTTTATGAATAAAATATGTGCACTTTGTGGTTCTTAAAGGTTTGAACGACAAAATGCTCAAAATCTAAAGATGGGTGTTCAACAACTAACCTGATGAAGCCTTAGCTCTGTGAATGCTGTTTATTTCGAAAAAACATGATATCCTGGATCTCGATTTCAATTCAAAGTTCCCGAGTCATAAATCCCGAAATCAGCATTCGGGACAAGATTCTCATTCAGCCGATTGTTGCTACGTGATGTCACACACTGACCCGATGATTCGGGCTAATAATAGAAACAGTGCTGGCACCCATTCATGGATCTGCCCAATTACAAACCACCTGCCAACAGAAACTTCCAAAAATATGTCAATTGACACATCTTTGGGAATTACCATCTTGTATTGTTTCCATCAAAATGACAGAAGGAATGTCACTTTGAGTTTAGTGTCATTATAGTATCTTTAAACCAATTAAGATTTTTTTGACAACATTATTTAGTCGGTTACTTTTTAGATAGATGCCAATGGTCTACTACTTTTACAATGGTGTTATAAAAACCCAATCAAATAAAGCCAACACTGTGACCGACAGCTTATCAGTTTCGGTTGTCACAATTCTGGCATGTATAGTTAAAGGGAAAATACAACATTTGCAAACATCAAAAAATAAAGCTACCAAATCATTTTGAAATACCTTGCTGGACTGTTAGTGAATGACAGTGTAAAGCATCCTGTAAAATCATGGCACCTGGTATACTGTCATTTTCAAGAAAAGTGGTATTTTTGTATCAATTTCCAACGCTGGTCGGCCGACCAGCGTTGGAAAAAAATGGCTTTTTTCAAATACTGGCCCCAATTGACCATCGCACTTGTTTGCAATCGATTACACACCTATGAACAGGTACAAGCCAGCTAGACTGGTTCCCTGACCTTACAATTCCCCAATTTATGTAAACTGCTCTGTTTCTTCTTATATGGAGTCAGGGAACCAGACTACAGGAAAATGATTGTTTTTCTTGGTTTTTATAGCATTTTCGAACCCAAAACCTCAAAAAAGTCAGTGTAACTGTATTTGCTATATATTTCCAACCCCCCAATTCCATCCATTTCTGAAAATTACAGCAAAAGCAAATGATGTATATTCCCTTTAAGGGACATTTCACACACAAAAATCACACAACTAATCATTATATAAACCTACATTTCAACCTAATATACAGCTATTTCAATTTCAGTTAAATTCAAATTAAATGTGTAGGAAATATAAATATTGTGAAGTGATTTAGAATATTAAGTAGTTTTATAAGCAGACTCAAAGGAATTAATTTGATAAATTCTAAAGGAGAAAATGTACAAAATTTAGGGCTCAGGCTTGTATACAGACTACAAATACTGTGTAATGACACCAAGTTAAAGGGTCCATAGGATGAATTTTTTCGAGGAACACATTTTGTGCAACTTTCTACTCCTCTTAAATGTATGGAAACTATTTAACATCAATTTTTGGTTAACTTTATTGAAAAGCGCACTTCTTTAAACATTTAAAAGTTTCCATGCTTTTCCGGACCACTGAGGGCGCTGTTGCTGTGATGTCATTCCAGAAAGACACTTTTCAAGTTAAGGTTTATTGTTCAAATTGTGAACCCAAAACTTTGCTCTTTGAAAAAAACATTTATGAGAAAAGTTTCTTCACTGGCTGACTGCCTTGAACTGACACAATGAATCACCAAAGAGAAGAAAATTCACGACAACAAAACTACCAAAATTCTGGCAACTTTTGGTGCTGAAATAGCTGTAACATTGAGAATTCTGCCTGAAATGACATCACACTGTTGCTCATGAATATGGAAATTTGCATTAGCATAAAAACCAAAATGGAACCAAAATACCTTTGAAATGGCACAACGAAAATTCAAAAATAAAGTTAAATGGGACATTCCAAGGATTGCTTTCAAAAAATGCATTGCATGGACCTTTAAGAATCATGTGTGGATATCACTAACAGTAAAACCCTAATAATGTGGATGATTTGAATTCAGCAGTCACAACGAGCAACACGCTTTAAAACCAATTTTTGTCCAATCTGAGTTTATTATTTGATCTATTGCCATTGTTACAGTCCATTGAGTGACTCGTGAGTTACTTATGAATAACTTGTGAGTTACCTGTGAGTAGCCTGTGAGCGTCTTTTGACTTCTGACGACTTTACATCTGATCTCAAGACCTGACTCTCACGATCTACCTCACACTACTTGAAGTAATTGAGAGCGGAGACCGTCATGAATTTCTCAATGAAGAGTTCCGAGTCAAGGAATGCGATGTGCGCTGCCCTACCGATGAGTGTGTTAGCGGAGGTACTGAGGGTGTGGTTGACATCGTAACGGACCAATGAGCAGTTAGCATTCTGGATGACGGGCTGGAGCAGATTATTGATCATTTCACTGTAGACATTTCCTGCATGATACAAAGGGTAAATTATCAAAATCAATTCTTTTCTACAAATAACTCTACTATAGGGATGAAATGAACATTTTTTCAATCTAACATGATATAACAGGGTCCACAAACATTCGGCTATACTGAACATTGTCCTTGGCCCCTGATTTTTGTGTACAAAGTGTACCTATCATTGTTGAAAAATGTCAACAGAAGAAGCGAAAGCCACCCGTTGCTGTAGTTAGTAAGCTAAAAAACTGTGTAATTACATAATTCAATAGTTGGCATATGTGATGCGATCAATCTAAATGAGTCTTTTGTCGACCGTGGTCAATTTTTTTTTTTCCCAATTTGAAAAGAGCACAATCTCAGCATTACTGCTTTAAAAACCGCAAGCCGGTACTATCTTTAGTTCAAAAATTATGGAAGTCGGAACACCAAGAGATGTGATGAAGTGATGGGAAGAAGGGCCCTATTTTGGCCTGAATCTCCAAATGAAATTTCTCGACAAACGACTCATTTAGCTTGATCGCATCACATATGTTCAAAGTCGTCTTTCAGTAACTACCAGGGCGTGCAGGGTGAAGTTCTGAAGGGCGTTAATTGTTGAAAGTGAGTACCGAAGCACCGGCAGCTTCAAATCGCTACACCCAACGATCGCTATTATGACAAATTTCTGTGGATCCCGCGATGTTTGTTATAGCGGTGTTTCACTATATAACACAAGAGCTATGTAATGACAATTATATATAATGTGAAGAGTTCATTAACTACTTTGCTGATTGTTTGCTCACATCTCCTCTGATCTTACCTAGTAAGGATTTGTCCTTGACAGCCGGTCGACACATCTCAATCCTAGCTGAGTGGATAGGAACGTAGCGGTCCTGTAACGACCCTACTAGGACTACGTTCTTGAAGAAACTCAAACCTGAATGTTTGAAAATCAAAAAAATCAAAAAAATCAAAAAAAAAATCCTTTTTTTTGTAACACTTCTAAATGCATTAACAGATAGATGACGAACAACAAAAAACTAAACTACAGAAGGTGATCAGAATGATGAAAAGAAACTTGTTTGAACTAAAACGTTTGTCTGTGCACTGCATGTTAAACTCTTCTATGAACCACAGAGATTGACTGTTTAAATTTGAATTCATTCACATTTTAATCAGATCAAACTACCTGGCCAACTCAGTAGTAAGACACCAGCAGCCGATTTCACCAAACAGTAACTTTCGTGAAAGTGTTATAACTGAAATGTTGCAAGTGGACTTACGCACTATGAAACTTTCGTGAAATTGTCATAACTGAAATATTGTGCAGCGTGAAACGTTGTGCAACTTGTGCAATAAATTGTGGCGCAAGAGGAGGTATGCCAATGCGTAAAGTTTCTTGGAATCGGCTGCTGCACTATTAAGCCGGAGGTCGTGGGTTCGAGTCCCCCAAGTAAGCTTGCTAAAACTTCACCGCTTAATTTACAATCTTAGCATCTGTGTTTTAATTTCTCTACCTACCTGAAGAGCGGCTGAGCTTGTAAAGGAATGTCTGGCGCATGTCCGTGTGATCTCTGAAGGCAAGTTGAAGTAGAGAGCTAGACTTCTTCCATTTCTGCATCAACCACATGCCTGCGAGAACAAAAAAGAAAGTCTTAGCTGTTTTTCATAATGATGCCAGCCCTGCAACCGATGTCATGAAACTCATAGTAACTTATGATGCATCGCAACCTTGGACACGTGTATCACTACGATGCATCGCAGCTGCGACGCGCCCTGCGATTCACTTCACAAAACATGTCATAAGTGCGACGCGTCGTAGGTGTATCTATAGCACAACCTGGTGACTGTTTCATGTATTTATTCAGCGTACAGTAAATGTACTGATACTCAGCAAAGAGACGTCAGATCTCCCCTCAAAAAGTTTGTAACACATAAAACAAAATGGCAGACGTATGATGCAGTTTTAAAAGGAAAACTAGTTTGCAGAGGGCTGTTAGCTACTTTGAAATTTTAACTGCAATATTCAAGGCTAATGAATATTTACTTTGATGCATTTGCCATTTACAACTTGACACACATTGCGTTGGTATTATAGTCTCGTTTATTTAATTTTTATGGCATAAAACTGGCTAAGACAAGAACGCTTCCAATTTTGCGGTGGCTAAACGACACGTCGTAATTTGCGACGTGTTTTAAGCCATTGTCAAGGAACTTACAATGCCTTGAACACATTGTGCATTTTGTGAAATGGATCATACGACGCGTTGCAAGTTGCAACGTGTTACGGGTCGCAAATCGAGTTGCAACGCGTAACAGCGCTTCGTGAAATCGGGTTCAAATCACGTTGTGGCAGAAGATGCTATCAACAAGACTAACCAAATTCAGTCTTAGGACTTTGGTACGCTGAACCAAGAAAATTTCTTGGGTTGGGGTGCCAAAGTGCCCAAGACTAAAGTTGGTTTGTCTTGTTGATAGCGCCCTCTACAGCCAAGGCAGCTTGACACTTGTCAGGGAATGGCTCCATGAGGCCTGCATCCCTCAGGCTGCATGAGGGAAATCCTCACCCTATCTCAGACCAAGGTACAAGCTTACAAGGTTTAAGCAAGGTTTAAGCTTACCCGTGTTCACAATGGCACTGCTGTTATATAGCTGTCCTAGATGAGGGCCAGATAGTGACAGGAATGTGTACATCTTGTCAATGTAGGGTGTAAGCTGAGGTCTAGCTAATGCTGATCGGATGATGATGGTGCCTAGCGAATGGCCTATGAAACTGTTGAGAGATTAAAGTACTGACTGTTAGCTGAGTACAGGAAATAAAGTATGCAGAAAACTGGGCCAAATTCACGACGCGGTTATCAGTTAGCAGAATATTTTTTCTCACTATAACAGAAAATTGAGCTAACCTTAAGCATTATTTCAAGGAAAAGGAGATAGTGGTAGAGCAACCAAGACATGAGATATCTGACCTGAGTTTCTTGGGTCGTATCCTGAAGACATCAATGTACATGATGATCTCTTTCACGAGCTTATCCGTCATGGTATCAAAGTCAGCGAATGTATCACCCTTTGAGAAAAAAACAGAGAACGACAAATTAAGCATTTCTTCCAAGCCAAATATTAGTTGGTGAAATTAGGATTTGTCCAATAACACTATCACATTCCTCTACTCTGTGATTATTTCCTATTAAAGGTAGAGTACATTATTTGCAGCTATCCAAAAAGTCACTGAAAAAATTAATGTGGAAAAGCTTACTTGGTTTAAAGATAGAAATAGCACTAAATTCCCTGGGACATTGTTCTTTCTGGCATGCTGTTATTTTGAAGAAAACGATAAAAGAAGGTAATTTCCAAAGATGTGTCTAAAGATGCATTTTTTGAAATTTCTGTTAGTAACTTGTTCTTAATTCGGCGACTCTTGCACGCCAGCGTTGACACGCAGTACACGCGCGCAGTTGCTACAATTCGTCGGTTCAGTGAGCAGCATCGTGTAGCTGCAATCAGCTGAATGAGAACATGTCCAAAACGCTAATTTCGGGCGCAATTCAAAACATGACTCAGCAACTAATAAATTAAAATTGAGTTCCTAGAATATTGTTTTCTCGAAATACACAGCATTCAACGAGCTAAAAGTTCATGAGGTTAGTTGCTATGCAGCCTTCTTTAGATTTTGAGCACTGTTGTTGCTTCAAATGAAAAAAATGCACAAATGACAATACCTTTAAGATAAAATGAAAGGACTGCATCCCCACTTAAAGGGAATATACAAAATTTGCAAACATCGAAAAACAAAACAACCAAATTTTTACCAAATACCTTACTAGGATGTTGGTAAATGACAGGCTTAAGCATCCTGTAAAATTAAGACACCTAGTGTGAAGTCATTTTCAAGAAAAGTGGTATTTTTGTATAAATTTCCAATGGTGGTCGGCCGACCACAATTGGAAAAACCTAACTATTTTTGAACTATTGCTCCAAATTTACCATTTTGTTCAGTCAAAATTTTGTTTGCTATTGGTTACATGTTCATGAACGGCTGCAGGCCAGCTAGACTGGTTCCCTTACCTTACAATTTTCCGGCATCTATAAATTGATCCATTTCGTGTTTAGTGGAGTCAGGGAACCAGACTACTTGAAAATTTTTGGTTTTCTTGTTTTTCCAGCATTTTCGAACACAAAACTTCAAACATGTCAGTGTAACAATATTTGATCTATTAAACTAACCCCTCAAATAGTTCATTTCTGACAATTACAGCAAAAGCCAATGATGTACATTCCCTTTAAAGCCCTTGAACGATTAAATTCCTCAGTACTTGTACCTTGTTATTATTCACGTTATTGACTTCAGTTGACCATTCCACCTTAGCCACAGACATCCCCTGTCTAGATGCACCCACCCTACAGCAGACCCCCAAGGCATTACAATCAACCATCATCGATTCCAACTCGGAGGTTCTTTTAAAACTATGACTTGTTTTCAGAGGAGTGGTGCATACCTGGTTACTCTCAGACATCAGGAAATCGAATCTCTCTCCCGGTAACCCCAGCTCCAGATAGGTCTTCAGTAGTCTCAAATCAGCCCTGTTGCCATCCAAGCCATGAACGCACACCACAAGGTGTACCTAGATAGGAGATAGTGATTATTGGGTTATGCCCTTCACAAATCTAGTTTTATGGGCACTAATGGCTTAAAGCGCGAACAACGCTAGGTGTTTTTGACCATGTTCGACAGCCCAGTGGGCTAGACACACTGTGTGCGAGTACTGGTTCGTGCCCCTATTGTTGACTGATGTACCCCAATGTGGCGCGGCCCTTAATATAGCGCACTTGGATTTTTCGCCTCTAGCGCCTAGCTAAAGCAAACTTTTTACCTCAAATTTGTCTTCAAGTGAAATTTTATCAAGTTCTAAACACTCCTGTTCATAAATCTTGAGTTTATGTACTCACTTTAAACTTCCAGAGAAACTCTATTTTGGCGTAATTTTCCGACTTTATTTTGAAGTGCACATGCGCCTAACTTTCTGATAAACTTGTAGTTGGGTTTGTGAGTGGAGATAATAGCGATTGATCAGAATGAATCAACTTTAAAGAAATTCTTAAATGTTAATGTGAGATTCATTTAAGTGCGCCACGTTAGGGAATACTCAGCTGAATTTGTGCCCAATTTCTGGACGCCGCCGTTTTTGGATTTCGGACTTTTTTCATGACACCGAAATTGTTCACAAGGTTCAACAGCAAACATTATTGAGGTAAAAGTACCAGTATTGAACTGAATGAATTACTGAATGAATTTGAAGTTTGACAACGAAGAGGTTTGGCAACACTGAAAGTCTGGGGGGAAACGTCGAAGCGCACAAAGCCTTTTCGTCTTTGCGAGAGTGTGAGGTTTCATTGGTAATGCATACAAATGTTTCTTCCAGTGGTCTCCCCCAACTCTTCCTTTCTTACCGTTGAGGGGGTACTTGTAAACGGAGCCTATACATTGTTTCAAAGCGGGGTCGCTTTCACGGATGCTTCAAATAATTATGGGATGAAAGGAATAATCACCCACCTCCAAACCTAACTCTTCTTCTTCTGGTTCCATCGGTGGTTCGGGAATGCTGAAGTATGGCTTACAAGATGCCTTCTCCGGTAAGTCACTGTACAGCTTACCAGTGAACCGTAGCTTGCGTTTGAAGTCCTCCTTGGCCGTGTTAAAACTGGGGGAAATTTGGACGACAAAAACACAATGCGATCAACAAGGAAAGTACATCACGACACAGATTCTTCATACCGAAGATTAATTAATAACAAAATCTCAGTAAAATGGCATCAACATAAAACAATGTTGTTACATGTTAGATCACTGGAGTATTTTAACTAGCCTTGGTCAAGGCGTTCAACGATAGTGTCTGATGATCGATAGTCGGCTGCTAACATAAAACAGCAGCAGCGCTATGCACCCACTCATTTCATACAAAGCGCGAACAGCGATCTCACGTGGCTAGGCTAAAATATGCAAATCAGTCGGTGATGATCCAACACCTTGGAACAACCGTTCGCCTTGGCTTATGTGTTTCTTTATTTTGTCACTAGATTTCCAGCGACGACCTCGTATGTGAATGAACATGAGATTATTATTCAGTACTTGGTCGTGGAGGCTCATATTTTACATGGATAGAGAGCTGGATAGTATGGCTGCATTCACCTACAAGCTTAGAGCCCACAGACCACATCTGACTCCATATAAATCCAGCGACAAAACAACAAAAATTGCCTGAAAAAAAAGGCGCCAACGCGACCATTGTTCCAAGGCGTTCGACCAGCACCAATGATTTGCATATTGTAGCCTAGTGGCGTGAGGTCACTGTTTAGGCTTTGTATGTGTGAGTCCATAGCGCACAGCAGCTGTTCCATGTTAGCGGCCGACCATCGATCATTGGACACTATTGTCAAACGTCTTGACTGAGGCTATATTTTTACATGCTCAAGCAAAACTCCACATTTCAAATACAAGGAGTTTACAATTTTGTCCAGTAAGCAATAGCTATTTTGGACTTTGTCCACATACATGGCAAGAACAAGTTAATTGTCCTACCTCGCTTGAGAGACTTGGGACAACGTTCGCACCAAGCCTTCTTGTAATCTGGAGTGGATTCTAGGATCTTTGTCATGGCTGTGTCCAACCGCTATAGCATCCGACACAACCGCACTGGCTGCAGGCTGATGCGTGAGGGCGGGCTTCACCACGCATGCCTCAGCCCCACCGTTGCCCGAGGAGGCCGAGCTGCCACTGTGATGTATAAACGAGAAGCAGCCGATGCAGGTGTTCATTTTACGAGGTACGAGGTGCACGGAGTTGCAGTCACAAAGACCGTGGCTCTGCTTAGCGGAGTCCTCTGGGCTGGCGTTTGAGGAGGAAAAGGTGCTGTTGCCGCCGGGGCTAGTCCTACCAACTGAGGGCTCCAAGATTGCACTGCTTGCTGGGGTACTCGCCAAAGGAATTGCTGGCGTCACCTGAGTAGAACTGAGCTGGAGTTGTGCCGGTTGGCTGTTGGGTTCTTCTGACTGCTGGGATGCAGCGAGTTGTGTAGAAGTAAGCGAAGCCTCTGGTTTGGAGTCCTCAGGGCTTGGTAGCTTGGGAGCGTTTGCATCTTGGACAGGGATGCAGCCTGTTGCCTGAGGAGTATCTGAGTTCTTTCTGGAAGATGCAGAGTCAGACTCCATGCCGGAGTCGGTGTCTAGGAACCGGAGCTGGGAGTTCTCCAAGCAGATTGGCTCCTCGTTAGCAGCAACGCACAGTTGGATGTTGGGAAGATCATCCAAATCACTGCCGTTAAGTTGAGCCATGCTATCCACAAAGGAAAAGTCAATCTCTGCTGCTGCAACAGCAGCAGGGTCTTGGCTCTTAGGGTCATTGTCTGACTCCATCCTGGCGGCAGTGCCTTCTGGATCCTCATCTGACTCCTCATAGCCGTTTGCATACACTTCGCCATTAGTCTCAGTGAAGCTAGTCCGTTCAAAGACATCCGTGCTGCCTACAATCCCTGAACTTTCACTGCCCTCAACAAAGGGGCCTTGATTCCTGAAGTAAGGACCTTGAACAGGCTGAGAGGCCAAAGATGAGTACGTGTACTCCGGCGTTGATAGAGCCCTCGTTTTCACATAGCTTTCTCGTTTATTGCAGTGTGCTGGGTCAACAGGCGTTTGTCCAGCAGGGTGATTCAGAGAAGAGGTCCGACTTAAGCTTGGCAGCGAAGAGTAGGAGGTGATCAGCCTTCGTTCTGTTGGTGCATTGGGGTCATTAGAGGCAGCTAGTAACTCACTAATGGATGGTTGGTTATCGGTTATCTCATACTGGCTGTAATCCCTCGCTCCTTCCTTGGAGTGACGCAAGCTGCTGGATTTACCGCTTCTGGAGGAGCGCAGGCCGTGCTTGGTCTTGGACTTGTGCTTGGAATGCTTCTTGTCTCTCAGAGAGTTTGAGGTGCTGGCCTTCTGAGTAGGGCTCTTCTCTCTAGGAGACGAGGGTTTGCTGTGTTGCTCTGAAGGATGTTCTCTAGGAGTAGGAGCTTTGGGAAGGGTGCGGATGGACTGTGCAATCTCATCGATGCTCAGATTCTGAACTGAAAGATTGGAATATTTCCCGTCAAGTGGTGATGGTTTTTAACAACTTGAGAGCAATCTCAATTGATAAAATAAGAAATAACAAGAATCAAAATAAGGCCTATAAAATTTGACCCAAAGACAACTATCTAGTTTGAGATACCAGCAACAAAACATGGTGTGTGCATTTTTCAGTGAGCTTTTTTTAATTGTTTAATGGATGAATGGTCATCTTCTAGCAAACAGACTTATTCAAGTAAAGTTCAATTCAACTGAAATCTGGACAAAAGGCACGTGGGATCCTTTCTTTGGTGACTGCGTTCTAAAATTTGACCATGGGTATCAGTGTGACTATAGACAGGCTGGGTGTAACATTAACGGATCCTTAACTGCCAAGAAACCGTGTATTTCAGTGTGTGGTTGCATCATGTCTTCACTTTCTGGTTTTTGTGAGTGGCCAAACAGTGCAAAGTACAGTTCCAGGCGTTACTTACTTTCCTCAGTGGCCACAGAATCCAGGTAGCGATCTTCAAAGATGATGGGTATCGTCTGGGGGTCTCCGTCCGTCTCTGTGCACTCCAGTGGCAGCCTGGGTAGGGAGGTGTAGTACAGAGAGTTGCGGATGGCTTGGCCGATGTAGGAATAACCCTGGCAGCTGATCTCATGGAAAGTAGCGGCCAACTGCTTCGGGTTGTCGATGGTGAAAAACCCTTCTGAGAATCGCTGAACCTGCAACGGTAGAGGTAAATGCTTTCACATGTCCACGTTGGTCTACAGGTCATGGTGGTTAAGGTGTCTTTAAGCAAGACGCTTTACTTCAATTTTATTTTTGACTTCAAATTCTAGACCCGTCACTGTCTTTTGTAGCATACCAGCTATTTACTTTTGCCCAAAATAAGCTAAATAGAGGTTTCAGGAATGTTGTTCAAAGGAAAATCTCCTGAAAAACTTCCACTTTGGGAGACATCGTTAGGAGCTGACATCTTGGACTCACCCTTGCTTTGTGGTACTCGGATCTTAGGTAGTTGGTGATGTATCCGTTCTTCACCAAAATTTCCAAAAACTGCGTCCATATCAGACACAATTCCCCAGAGAGTTGGGATATGTGGGTGTTGACGGATTCCATGATGTCTTCCTGGTCAGACAGTCTCTGTCAAAAAAAGACAACAAGGTTTATGTTATTCACCTGATGTGATCTCTCTTATGAGGTAAGTAGATTTTGAGAACGAAGGTACGCTAGCCTGTTAAGCTGTACCTGAAACTCACAGTTCAGGACCTTTGCAGTGCTTAAGTTTGTCATGCTGTGCTACTCACCTGGAACGATTCACACATCATATGAAGCTTCTCTCCGTAGTCCGCGGCTTCTGAAAAAGAGAATTAAAAAACCTGAAGCACTATTTTCTGCTTCCTCAAACCTGCCTAGATTCCAAGATGTGAATTAGCAATGAGTCAACAAAAAGGCAGGGCTTTGCATCGAGACCGGGAACCCGACCGTTGATGTCAGGAACTGGTTCCAGACTATGGGATCGGGTTTCCACAATGAACTTTACAAATTATTTAAAATTAACTTCTCAGACGATGAAAAAGATTTTGAATTTTGAATGTCATTTGTGGGGAATTTTCAAAATGAAAGCCAGGCTAAATGGGAAAAACAAAACATGTTTCACGTTTATGACGCTTGTGAAGTTGCAGTTTACACCGTAAAGCTATAAAGCTTACTGTACACATTTGTATCCTGCTGTATCGTGCAGACCTTTATGAACACTCTGAACAACAACTTCCAAGATTTGAATTCTGGGGTTAGGTTTCTTTAACGCGTACCCGTGTTCTTTTCAATTGGTTACCTGGTTCCCGTACTCCCCGTAAACGCAACCCCTACAAAAAGGTTGGATTTCGGTGGATACGGAAATAAGAAAGAACTTAAAAAGTGGCAAACTCTGCGATTTGATCTATTAATTCAAGCTTACCCAGTGTGAACTGTTGGTCTTGTGGTAAATTCTTGCCGAGTTGGTTGAATATGAGGCATAGTGCACAGCGAGTCTGTAGCAGCACCGCACACATGCTGTGGTAGATCTGATAGGCATGGGCATTCCTCTCAGCTGGTACGGTGTATCGGTCCATCTGCACAAACATACATCAGACATCACAGAGTCACCTCAATTGACATAAGGAGTCGGCTCTTTAACACATCTAGGTTAAGCTGCATGTTGTTCATTTGCAAGGTTTATTGAAAAATACCCTGCAGGGTTATTGCCAGGTCATTTTTGACGTCATGTCAATTTTATTTATATCAGGCTTCCGGTGTTAAAAATAAATCAGCGTATTGTATACCTTTCGTAAAAAGTACCCGGATGACTGCAATATTATTCTTGATATTGTCTTCATCCAGGCATTTTAACAAATATCGTTGGTTCTCCCTCAATCAAGAGCGAAGAACAGTCACAGTTATCAACCACTCAACGCACATCCACAGTACATGAAGAATATTCAATGATATTTGAAAACATAAAGACAGTGTCCTGAAATGTATTTCTTGCAGATCAAATCAGCCTGATATAACTAATAATAATAATGATATTGGATGCCTTTTTTTCGGGGGATACAATAATATATTGCACTCGCTATAACAATATTGTGTTCGACTCGTGCAATATTTTTATAGCTTGTGCAATATATTTTGTATTCCCCTCAAAGCCATCCAATATAATATAAGTATTCGTACTGCTAACTCGCAGTCAAACTACTTCAGCACTGTATGGTTTGAATAGTCATCAATGAATAATACAATGTAATATAATTTATTAATGGTGCAACTGGTTAATACCCAGTCAAACTTACAGATGAGCTAGAGACAGGCGGTTTTCCCGGGGGGCCAAACAGGACAGCTTCCAGGGTGGGAATTGGAGGCTGCTTGGTGGGGGATCCTGACCCTGATATTCTATGCAACCATCCAGACTTGACTGGCTTAGGCACACTGTAACACACACAGTAAAACACATGGTTACACACAGGGGTAAAAGTAGACACATAATGTGCCATAAACGTGAGTCCATCAAAAAATTTCACAAGTCTGGTCGCATGTAAATCTTTTGTTGAAAGCCATTTTCGCTCCTGATTTCTTCTGGAATTAACCCTAACCTTCCCAAATCCTCCAAAATCCTCTTTGCAAAATGGAGGATTTTGCAGGATTGCGGCTATGTTGCAAAACTGTGGGACTGATTTTGGAGGATGCACTGTGTCAAGGTCTTGGGCTGAACCTTGTGTTGTTTATGCTCAGCCGTGCACAAATTTAGGTCTAGATTATACTTGAAATCCTCCGCACTGCTCCAGGATGTCACTGGCTCTGCCTCAACATATTGACAGTGATTGCTGGAGGATTTTGCAACATTGAGGCAGTGGTCACCCCTCCAAGGACCACATTGAAGAAATAATGGAGGATGTTGCAGGATTGATGCTGTATGCAATTTTTACATGGAGGCAGTTGGAGGATTTTGCAGGATTGAGGTTGCATCCTAGCAAAAATGCCTAAGGAGTATGGCTTAAAATTGGTCAAAAATCAGTCATTCCGCTGCCTGTTAGTAATATTTTTTTAATAAGTTTTTTGTCAATTTTCGACAATTGGTGGCTAGCTCAGCATGGCTCATATTTAACTTGATCAATGCATTTCAAAATTGAATATTCGATCCAGTCCAAGTTGGAATAATCGAATGCTAAATCATACAAACTGCACGGACCTAGAGTTATGTACACGTGAG
>JASAOE010000873.1:0-16852 GCA_029964075.1 Patiria pectinifera | reverse complement strand
CTTTGTTTATTTATTTATATCTTTGTTCAAACAACAATTTAGAAAAAATCCATTTATAAAGAAGCATTTTCAGGTCTAGCTTGTTAAATTGTCATCAATGATGTATCTGACATAGTCTATTCCCTGAGCAGCAAATAATTTTGTTAGCATAGGCTGTTTTTTCTGTCGACGTCTAATCCCAAAGTATAAACAATTTAACAACAAAATTACTATATTTAGAGTTACTAACCTGAAGAAACCTGAATAAGATCTCCCCAACCATGGATGGTTATTGTGGGCTGCATAGTGTAACTGCATTTTAGTGCCCTTAATTTATTTCTGGCAAAACCCATGTGCTCGATAATTAAGTCAGGAGATGGTTATATAATTACAATATTGAGCTTCAGGCTTCGGAAGTTTATTAGGACCTGAGAGTGAACTCTGCCAGCTAGACAGACCAGAAAGATGACGTGCCAGAAAACCACACTTTGAAGTCATGTCACGTTGATAGTAACCACCTTGTATTGCCATGGGATTGGTGTGACACTGGTCAAAGCATCCGCAGACAGGGATTGAAGTCTAAAAAGGTTAGTGATTGAGGTCTGAGAATGCACAGTTTGCAAGTGCATCTTAAGCATCCTCTAATCGGAAAAATGTAAAATCAAAAACAGGTATGCTGTTCAGTTATTATTTATTTTTAATTATCCATTATAACATTGTTTTGCTTTTAAAATAAATTCTGTAAATATATTTTATTCTGCATCATCCGCAGAATCGCTTTGTCCCCGTGCAGATCAGCTCATGTGAAAAAACGACACCACACTCAACAATACACAAAGATAAACTACCTGCCTGAGACCAACAAAAGTTGAGAAAGATATATCATCTCTGGTCTGATCTCAGACCACATGCAAAACACTAACGTCTGCCCTAGGAACTACTGAAACAGTGCACAGATGGCAGGCTGCTGTACCGGACCTGTGCTCACGCGCCTATGTCCCGACACAGCTTTTCTGGATTCTGTCCCACCACCTGAGCAAGAATCCCCACCACCAGTCAAGCCTCTGCCCATCAGAGGACTCAACAGGGAAGTGGCCAGAGTGGCAATATCTGAACCGGCTGCGGACAGAGAATGGGGCGGTGCAGGGCCAACATGGCAAGATCAGGGGTATACCGATAAAGAAGGGACCCTCTGTGACTGCGGACAGATCCAAACTTGATGGACCATGTTCTGGAGTGCGTGCAGAATAAACTGCCACGAGACGAGAACCTGACCCTTGTCACTGAGACAGCCATCACAAGCATCCAGAGATGGAGGGACATTATATGATCTATGGAGGAGACACGAGCAGAGCGATTTCATTTTACAAATATTTGCTTTTACTTTTTTGATTACTGTGTATTTTTTTAAGTTGCATCAAATCAAACTGACAATAATTCTTTAAGTGTAATAACTAATCGTGTCTCGTTTATATATTAATTTTTAGTGTTCTGGTGATTGTATTTAACTACTGTTATCCGTAATAGGTCATAGTATTTTATTTCTTTTTTCATCGTTTATGTTTTCTTCTTATTTTGTTTTATGTCTTAAATTACTGATTATAATTTCTATATTGTCTGATCTTTAGGCAACAAAGCCCCTTGAAAAACAACCTTGGTTAAAGCCCGAGTCCATCATTTGCAGCTATCCAAAAAAGTAACCGGCGTAATTATTGTTGAAAAACATACCGGTTGAAAGATAGTAAGGGAACTAAACTCCCTGTGAAATAATCCTTTCTGGCAAGCTCTCATTTTGAAGAAATCAATGAAAGAAGGCATTTCCAACGGTGCTTCTTAAACACCGTAGCAAAATTAAATTAGTTGTTTGTTTTGTTATTCGGCGCAGCGCCTAAGCATTGGAACGACGCACAGGCGCGCGCGGTTGCTATAATTCGTTGGATCAGTGTGCAACATAGCGTAAAGCTGCAATTCAAAACAATTGAAAACGTGACTCGGCAACTTTTGAATTGAAATCGAGATCCTAGAATATTGTTTTCTCGGAATATGAAGCTGAAGCTGAGCTGAAACTTCATCAAGTAAGTTGTTCAGTATCCTTCATTAGATTTTGAACACTTTTGTTGCTTCAAACGAACAAAATGCACTAATTACAAATGATGGACTATAGCTTTAAATAGGCTACTGTGTATTACCAAGTTTAAATAAATAAATAAAGAGACCAAGACATGGTTTTGAAACAAAACACAAATTGTGAAAATGCCCATTCCTCTTAAGTGTAGTTATGATCCCAGAGCGCACAAAATTCTATTCAATAGATTCACAATGGCTATTCACTGGAAATTTTTCATGCATCTGGTCTACATTACACAATGGGACAAATATATCACATTCGTTGGTGTTCTAACCGCCCTGAATCCTTCAAAAACCTCTTTGCCAAAGTGGAGGAATTTGGAGGATTGAGGTTACATGGCAAAAGTGCGTTACTGATTTCAAAGGATGCACTTTGTCAAGGTCTTGGGCCGGACCTCATGTTGTTTTTGCTCAGCCATGCATAAATATCGGCCTGGATTATGCTTGCAATCCTCCGTACTGCTCCAGGATGTCACTGGCCAAGCCTCAACATATTGACAGTCACTGCTGAAGGATTTTGCAGGCTTCAGGCAGTGGTCACCCCTCTACGGACCATATTCAAGAAATAATGGAGGAATTTTGCCGGATTGAGTCTATATGCTATTTTTCCAAGAGGCTGGAGGATTATTTAAAACTGGGTAATCCTAAAATGTATATGATAGCACTGCAATGCTCATAATTGACAGCTACATTTTTGCCCCCCCCCCGTAATCAGCTAATCATTAGCCTTAATTTTCAATACACAAATGTATACACATTCTTTGTGTTCACTATATACCTTAAAGTAGTAAAGCCTGTTTAGCGATGTTGTGGGCTGCCCATTTTCGAATGATTTAGTATTCAATTACTCAAAACTGTGTTGGACCGAATATTCTAATATTCAAAACTGCCAGCTGCAACTGCGCGCTGCACCGGTGAAATACTTGCACCAAGAGTGTGCCAGGTAAAATTTGCGTGTAGCGATCGATATGGGGCGCTGGAGTGTTTTTCTGTAAGCATTTTATAATTGTAAAGGGTCTTCAACCTGTTAAAAGGATGTGAGCAATGAACCGCCATCGACCAAAGCGTTACAGTCAACACAAAAGTGGCACCTGCAACTTTACGATAACATCACATCACAGTCGTGTGCATATCGTTACAGTTTTCACGAAGAGACAATTTTGGCAAAAATCAATATATTTTCGAAATTCTTTTTTGGGCCGAAATCAATTAAGTGTATTGCAACGGACATCTTGGCGAATTTATTTTGTCAAAATCAGATGAAATCATTAAGATCATGAGAATCAATAAAGGGACAATTTCACCTACATGTAAGTCGTATTTTCAGTTTTCACGAAGAGACAATTGTAGCAAAATTGCACGTTGTTCTATGGGGACAAAATAACGCGCGTGTGCGATTTTGCGTTTTCACGAAGAGACAATTTTGAGCAGCGCAACAAAGCGGCAGCGTGCGGGCATAGCGGCGTGTGGGATTTTGAGTTTTCACGAAGAGACAATTTGTGCGTGTTTGGATAGCGGAGAGTTTGAGTTTTCACGAAGAGACAATTGGATCATTGCCAATTTTCCCGGCAAACCAATCGCCTGTGGAATTTTGAGTTTTCACAAAGAGACAATTGACTATGAACGTTAATTGCTCTGCAATTAATTGGTCTATTGACTCGCAATTGGTACAATGTGTTAGTGTGAGATTTCAGCTTACTATCTGTAAAAAAAAATAATCAACATGTCCTCTAAAAGTAGGCGAAATCTTCAGTTTAAAAAGGGTTCAACTTTAAAGTCGATTTTCTCAAAACTATGTTTCAACGCCCCGTGGCCAAAATTGTCTCTTCGTGAAAACTCTGACGATATGTGTGTTTGTTGTTGTTTTTTCTCGAATAATCAAATCGGCAAAAAGCTATTTGAATATTTGGTTTATGATCGAATATTCAAGTACTGGGTATATGCGGGAAAGCCCTCAGTTGTTTTTAGTCGTAATAGTTTTACAATAGTTATAGTTGTTTAGTAATGGATTTATTCCATGTGCTTTTATTTTGTTGTAATGTATTTGTAATTGTAGGTGTATGTAGTTAGTTGTCATTCATGAAAGGCCCCAATGCAAACCAGTTTTAAACTGTTTGGGCATACCCTGGGTAAAGAAATGTAATAAATAAATATATAAACATGTATTAATGAGTCGGTGAGTGACATAGGTAAAAGGGGACACAAGGTTGGCCTTCTGGGATCCGAAAAGAGGCACTGGAATGGAAAAAAAAGGTAAATCAAACACAAAGGTGCATTTTAGAGATTTCATGAAAAAAAGTCCTGTGCAATTTGAAAGATCTGGCAAGATTTCAGAAAGGTCTTGACTTCAACTCAAGTTGACCTTGTCTGGAAATGAATCCCATAGGGGAAACAGGAAGAAGATTTCAAGATTGGTATTTATTCAATTAAACTTCCGTCTCAGAGTTTCCAAACACTGCTACAAACTCGAAAATTGCAAGTGGAATTTGTTGTGTACTATAGAGATAAAAGGCTTACAAACATCTTCCATTGAACATTTCAGGATTTTTCTTTCACCACTTTGCAACTGCATGGTTGTATGGAGGAAGTGGATGCAAGATTGTGGTCTGAAGTCGGGAAATTGTGTTTTTCCATCAAATCTGAAAGAAGGACCAAGCACCAGGAAATTGGTCTCAGGGCTCGGCGCAGTGAGGCATGGGGCTCAATTGAAGCTCCAATGAGTGACACAGTTCAAAACATCCGACAACTTGGTGTTTTTGAGGATTCTCAACTAAAATACCAATTTGGAATGAAACGGTGAAGGATGAGTTCATGCAATGTAGGCTTATTCACTGTAAGAGCTTTGACCCACTTTGGCAAAAGGTGAATGACCATGAAGCATACAAAAAGATTTTGGTTTGGAAAGTCCATGATTGAATTCCTGTGGTGTCTTGTTGGTCATTCATGGCACGTTCTGCACATCAAAATCAGAATAAATTATATTTAAAGGGAACATACAACTTTGCAAACATCAAAAAACAAAACTAGCAAATAATCATGAAATACCTGTTAGTAAATGACAGTCTAAAGCATCCTGTAGAATCATGGCACCTGGTGTGCTGACAATTTCAAGAAAAGTGGTATTTTTGTATCAATTTCCAACGGTGGTCGGCCAACCAGCATTCGGCTTTAACACAAATAATAATCAAATAATAACGCAGGCCCAATATCAAGCCAATTCATTCGTTGTAGCCACATAATTAAGCAATGCATTAAATGTTTTAAAACATTAATAACGTACATAGTTTTATGTACAGATATACAGTCACTATTGAATGCCAGCATGTGATACATGTAGTATGTATGCATGTCCTTGACAAGTTCCTAAAAGTAAGAGTGGTCACTCCAGACCAACTGACCAGCAATGACCCATGATAAGCCAAAGGCTAAATGGACTCCAGACAATGACAGGAAAAGGACAATGACCCTTCAGGGGATGTTACAAAAGTGGAGTTATAAAACAATCGTTTTAGTTGAGATTAAAACAGGGCTCCCAGCATATTTTCCTGAGTGAAAACAAAGGCTCCTTGTATTTTTCCTGTTACTTCCCTGAGAAATTTCCAAAATTCCATATGAGAAATATTTTCACTTTAACAAAGTTGCAGGGACGTGAAGAGGTGGTGTATCACAGCCAACTGTTATTGTCTGGAGACTAATACACACTGCATAATTATCAACACTAAAAAAGGCCTGCATAGTCAGTCATCAGACCATGATCAGACTCAATAGACACAACTTGGACACAAGGCGCAACAAACATAGCCCACGCCAGGGGAGGGGGGAGGGGGGAGGGGCCTGAGAAGATCTCCAAGGTTGGTCTGTGTGCCTCTTCCATTCATAAAAAAGGGGTATGCAAAATGGTGATAATAGAAATATCCCTTTTAAAGTTGTTATTTGTACGCTTTTTTTTTTTTTCTACAGTCAAAATTCAAGCACTTGTTCCATACCAAATGTGCATATTATTGAAAGGCAAATTCTAGAAAAGAATCTGTATTTGCTTCGTTCTGTCATGCAGTGTATTATTTGTGTGATAGAGGTTCTCCTGAATTTTACACCTGTGCATACTGACAGCAAAAGCTTTTGTATGTCTCCTTCATTGCTTATTTTGGCAACAGCTTGATAAACAGTGAAAAATAAATGATTGATTGGCGGCAGGTTTCGGGTCACTCAGGTCACCAGACTGCCCAGAAATTGAAAGCTTCCGCACATTTTACTACCATAACATGAAACATGTATGTGCAGAGCATGTGGACAACATGATTGCGTACATTGGCCAGACATAACAGTTGCTAACAGCATGTGGTGGGGGGATGTAGGGGGAGGAAGCCAGAGTGGTTATAGACTTCAAAATAATGTATGAGCTGAGCAACTGCTTGTTGCTCTAAAGGTAACATGACCTTTTACTTCAAAACAATCTAAATTTTACAGAAACTTTCTGTCTTCCCTAAGGATATTTTTTTAGAGAGAGAAGTGAATGCCTTGCCCTTAACCAATTAGTGTCCATGACTTGAACACGCACAGGCTGCTTTTATACACAGGCATGGCTGATGACTAGTTGAAATGTCAAGATTGCCTTGACTCGCCTCCGGGTGACATCTAAACACGCTAATCCCTTGTGCCTTTTGCACACACACACAAGTCCGTGAAGTCTGTGGAGGCGACTGTTTGTTGATCTTGAATTGGCCGTTGTGCACGGCCTATTGTTCGACAATTTACGCTCTAGTGCAGACCTCCGAGTATTGAAACATATGAGGTTTCGGCAAGAAATATTGTACAAATACTTTTGAAATGATTGTTGCGAATCAAGACAAAGCGTATTTTGATGGGACCAGATTTCAACACAGACGTTAGTACTGTAGGTGAGACAATAGCGTGCAAAGGCCTAAAGTGTTGACCTACAACACATCAAGCCAACCCCATTTGAAAAATCTACATAAAGGCTCTACCACTAAAATGTCAGTCAAATTCTCTCAACCTTCAGTCTTATTCAGAGGTGATTTCTCAGTACATGTATAATCAAGTCCCGGAACCTTATCTTCTGGAGATAAGGTGAGAAAGACAGGTGTTACATTTGAAATAGAGTTAAATCACAAGAAGTGTCTGCACTGTTGTGATATACCAAAATACATACATGTAGGACAGTGCACTTTGCAACAATTAATCTTCAAACATGAAAAACTTCCAGTGTGGGTGGTGGAGCATGTGGAGTGGGAAAATCTTATGATTTTAGGTATTTAGAAGGGTGCTGAAGCAAACTCAAATCGGCACAAATCAATCATATGTCATCTATTCTCGGGTAAAGTGACAAGCTATTCAAGAAAAATAACTCTGTGAAAAAGGAATTTCTTTGTCACTGTGAATCCCATGCATTTGATCCGACTTGTGACTTGTTATTGACTTCTGATGGAATTATGATGGGCCTGACAACTCCAGTATAGTGAAAAACTATACACACGAAAGGAAAGTTGGAACTTCCAACCCTCTTCAACCATCAGCTCTTTCAAAACATTGTTGGAAAACAAAAATCAATATCAACCAAGAAGAATTGAACACTGATTTACACAGAAGAAAGCCACAGGAAATCGCTACTGGGATCCATTGAGTGCATCTTGTGGGTTAGTAGGTGTGCTAATCCCCATACATCTAGCACACTTCACAGCTTACTGTCAAATCAAGGTCAAACAAAGCACCAATTGTGCCATGGCTAGGGGCTGGATTATCCCACCTAATCTCCTTAACACAGATCAATACTGCAATACTGCATTGGTTTCAGTAGTCAACACTACTTAGAATAGGATGTTGTTCCTTTTTGCTCTTAATAATCTAACAAACTGGTTATCCAGTAACTTACAGGCAGTAAGGTACTTTAAGAGTGTTTCATGGTAGGTTGTACAGGTCCCAATGAGGGCTACTTCTTTGCAGTTTTTGTGCCTCTAGTGTTATGATAGCTTTTTTGTAGTTACTGGACTTTGCTACAGTTTTTTGCTGAGCCTGGAGGGTACACCATAGAGCAAGGGACATCATCAATTGACTGAGGAGTGCAAGAATGCACATCTGTCAACTGTTAGTTGCAATCGGGCTTTGGAACTTACCCCAAAAGGGTGGGGCATAAATATTAAAGAGATTCTGGGGTATCTGAGACATTTTGCTTGTATTTATTCCATTTATCCAACCTTCGGAGGTAACCTTCAACGTTTCTCCCCTCTCCTGATAAATGGGCACTTGTGGAACTGCCTCTGATTCCGGAGTCACGATTTTATTCAGAGTCGATTCTATTCAATTTAAGTCTAGATAAAAATGCATAGGGGTGGCCTCAGGTCAACCTGTATTTGCTTGTGCGGCGACTGAACCATCGGCATCAAGCAGAAATCAAGCAGTAATGCTTGAGGTCACAAAACTGAGAAATTGTGTTGTTCTTGCGGAACAAGCGGCATCTCGACACAAAATAATAGCAACCATGCTAATGTCACCCACGTTTCGACAATGCCTTGGTATAGGCGTGATCATGTGATCAGTGGCACCCAGGATTTGGATTTGTTGGGGGAGGCTCACAATTTTTGGAAGTTGGTTTTCCTTTTGTCTTCTTTTTTTTTTTTGGGGAACTATTTTGACGTGTGTTGGCACCACTTACCCTCCATTATACTACTCGAAAACAGGCCACGTACATGTAATATCACAATGGTCAAAATGTGCGACTACAAAACCATTACAACCTCTTGAGGCTCAAGCAACCCCCCCCCCCCCATGTGATGTCTTCAAAATGACAGTGCGTGGGTTGATAACAATCAAACCATATTCCACTGTTCATTCAACCATTTTTGCCTAATGCTGATTGGCTTCACAATGAAATAAGAAAATGCGGATGCACACACGATGTCATAATTTCACCCAGGTTGACTGCGATTGATTCCTGCCTGTTGGTAACACATTCCGTCGCAGTGTAAAAATTGTAAATTTTTTAGTACCGACTGATGCCCATCCTCTTAATATCGTCAAAGTTACATTGTGGTCGCAAAATAATCGGCAACTGATATGTTCCCGACGATTGTAGCTCAGGAGAAGCTGGATCCTGGAAAGTCATTCACCCACTGCTCTGTGTTGTTGCAAGGGCAAACTGATGAGGGTGGCCTAAAGTTGCTCCTGACGTGAATGTGATTGCTCGATGCAATTAAAAAAGTTACTCAATTTTTTTCTTACCAGGGTAAGACGTTCTCGTGTAAGCTGGTGCAGTGCGTTGGCATGTCGTTGTCCCGTAAGCTGTTTGTTGACATCTGGTGCAGGTGTTAGGGGCGCTGCATGCACCCTCCCCGCAGGAGCCTCGGCAAACAGCTGCAGATGAGATAAGGATTGAAGGAAAAAGAGATTTTAAAAGATGAAGTACAATTACAGATGTGTATAATAACATATGGGTTAAAATACAGGAGGTCCATGGTCAAGGGCAATATGAAATGGTATTGGAAAATATTTTATGGTTAAAGTCAGAATCCATCATTTGCAGCTATCCAAAAAGTAACTGGCGTAATTATTCTTGAAAAACATACATGTACTTGGTTGAAAGATAGTAAAGGGGACTAAACTCCCTGTGAAATTATTCTTTCTGGCAAGCTGTCATTTTAAAGAAATCAACAAAAGAAGGTTTTTCCAACAGTGCTTTTTAAGAAGCACTGTAGGAAATTCAAATTAGTAGTTCATTTTGTTATTCGGCGAAGCGCACGCAAAAATTGGCACGATGCACACGCGCGTGCGTTTGCTAGTATTATTCGTCATATCAGTGCGCGACATCGCGTAGCTGCAATCGGTTCAGTGAGAACGTGTCTCGGACCCTGAATTCAGGCCCAATTCAAAACATGATTCAGCAACTTTTGATTTGAAATCAAGATCCTAGAATGTTGTTTTTCTCGAAATATTCGAGCCTTCTTTCTGCCTTCTTTAGATCTTGAGCACTTTTGTTGCTTCAAACGAACAAAATGCACATATTACAAATGACGGACTATACCTTTAAAGCTGCTCATCAACATTTTGTCTTGCAACAAACTTTCAATTTGTCAATTTTATTTTAGTGAAATATGCTCTTTTCTTTCTTCGTTTTTTGACCCACTGAAAAAAACCTTTAATTCAGCAAATCTGTCAATAGTGCTTCACAGTAACAAGATTCAATTGCACTGCAAGTGCTTGTGTCAATGACAGAGGAATTTTTCTGAAATTGGAGGGGCACAGCTAGTACCTACATACATGTACGTCCCCGCTATCAAAAGCTTTCCAGGCAAAGAAAACGCTTTTCAAGTGGGGAAAATGCCCCTTCTTCCTCACCTAATACTCTTCTGCTGCCACGGAAGGGATTGTATTACAACTGCAGCTGCAGGCATGCAACTGGAAACTTAGGAAAAAAGAGGGAACTCCAAACCACACAAGACTTTGTACAGTGTTTTTCAATTTGTAATGGCATTCTTGAGAAGTAAAAAACAAGGAAATCAGCGGATCCAAGGAAAAATTGCATGCCTGCAACTGGCATATAACTGCTATTATAACATTTAAGCTATGATCCCTTTTTGTTTGGATAGGATTGGTCAGTAAATCACCTGAAATGTCAGACCATAGTCAGATCATATATAGTTTGCCATTTATGGCTACACTTTGTTTAATCTTTCCATTTGTGATGTGGCCAGCTGTATCTAATTACAGACGTAGACATGCATGCCCACTGGAGCACAGGAGGTTGACAAAAATCCCTCGGGAATGAACAATTTCAACCCCTGATTACCCAACTCTGATGGCTGTGCTTGGTTGGAGCTTGGAGGATATCCCTTCATTGGTTGTGCAACCACAGAGTTATCAGATACAAGGAGGGTGAAATTACAGCCAAAGGTACTCAGTAAGTGGATTGCCTGAGGCCTATACTTGTTGCATGTGTAAGTTTACCTTCAAGCCCTGCCCCTCCATCTAGCCCAGATTTTGGCTAGGCTCGCAATCCAGTTGTGACATATAAATCCCTATGCTCCTTCCCTGGCCCTATTGTTTAAGAAATGTCCAAGAAATTGAGTTTATATTACACCTGTACACCCAATCAACCCTCCCATTTCTCCCCCTTTATAGTTTCTAAGACCTCAGATTTTACCTTAAACATTTAACCTGTGTACACCTATACTGCTGTTAATGTTCCTTGACCAACATCTTATTTGTGAGTGGTTCACCTACCTAATTTGCATGTGAAGCACAGGCCCGCAGCTGAATTGTCATTGTCTGAAGCATTAAGTTCATTTGATCACTGTTTATTTACTGCCTTTTGTTACTACTGGCCAGAGTTTCTGACAGAACTGCAGCTTAAACTTAAAGTAGAGCTGAAACCCTAGCAGCTCAAAATTAGCAAAATTAAGTTACTGTAGATAATAAAAAGTATACTGATTTTAGATACAGTTAAAGTTTACCTAGATGTACGTCATTCACCTTGAAAAATATGTTGAAAAACACGTATGCGATTCAGGTCGTCCTGAACGTGTCTGAGGCGGTTTTTTTTTCATAATTCATGTGAACCTTGAACATTGTGAACTGTAACTTTTAACCCCTTTCTTAGACACTTAAGTTGTATTACATGGTATTTTCTCCTCCATAAATCAATAAAACAATGGAGTGCTGTGGTGGTCCGTTGCAGGTATTTTTAGGGTTATTGTCAGTCCAGGATAAAAAGGAGGAATCAAACAGATACAAGTAAAGGAGATCAATTACTTTATAGTGCCCACCATCAAAACTAGCAATGCCAATGGTGGGGAGGCACCCTCCCCTCCCTCCTGGCGACTAGTCTGACCATGGAGGAAGGAATTCCTTCCTCCATGGTCTGACTATGCCTTCACCCCCCCCCCCCCCCCTTTGGCCTCAACCCAGTTGCAACATACATGTAACTGTGCCAACATCATGGGCATAGAGCAGGACCCAAAAGGAGAAAAATAAATATCTGGTCTACAAAATCCTCTGTACACAACACAACTAAATAGGAAGTGAGTGGTTAGTTGGCCAAGGTCAGTGACTTTCACAAGGGTCAAGGGAACTTCAGCGTCTGGTTTCTGCATTACTGTCAATTGGCCCAAAATTGGCTCCTGCTGCTCACTTTTCCTTTAAGCAGACGAAAACTATCAATGTACACAGCTGAAGTTGAACACTTTGATTTCAAATTGACAAATGATGTTGATGGATAGTGATCAGTCCTGAACTTGAAAAGAACTAGAGAATTGCAAACGTATGTCCAGTTAGATTCGAAGTTTGAGCATACCTTTCTAAAGTGGTTCCCATTTTGATTAATCAAATAACTTACTTCCAAATAATGAGTTATGGGATCAATAAAATGGGCTGCTTCATCGTTTGCAAAACAGCTGTTTTTGGTTTAGGCTTTGCATGTCAGTATTCTCTTATGAAGTCAAAATAATCAATCCCAAGACAGAATCCACAGTTCTTTGAAGAAAACATGGGAGACTTTTGGGCTTGATGTTTAGCTTGACACTACACATGAATGCACGTGTACTTCAATCTATCATTTGTTTTGGTGGTGGACAGTTTTTGACCCACACATTCCTTCAAGTGACAGACCCCAGAGGATGTGTTGGAGGATCAAGGAGGTTGTGGGAGTGGGGCATTTCTGGGGTGGGGGGGGGGAGTGAAACTGCCAATGGTATTTCTTCATGACCGCCAAAAAATAAATACCACAGTATCATGCTACTTGATGAACATTTAACTCAGTTCCTTCATGCATTGTGCTCTTTGATAATATCATTTCCAGGTGGTTCATGCAAAAGTCAAGTTCTTAAAAAAGTCCACTGTTTTTATAAAAATCTGTATCACCGGACTCAATATTTTGGCCTCTGGAGTTTTGGGCAGATTCATGAAAGTTCCAAGCAAGAAAGCAAAGGGTTTTGAGGAAAGAATGCACAGCATTACTTCATTGGTCGCACCACGAAGTGCCCAAGCATCGTATTCACAAAGTCCATAAACGATACGTCACTTTGTGGTGCACCCGACTATTTATTAAGTACTCCTGTTGGTGATTTGAATTTACATGTCCATCCTCAAGTGGCCACCGATTAGATTGGCGTGGGACACAAGCTTCAGATCAAACTTTAATCAATCAAACTTTGGATGATGACACCAAAAATAGGATCAACCGTTTGGCTATTATGGGGCCAATTTGTACCAATTGCTGCTATTTGGATAACACTCCATCCACACCAGCTGGTTTCCATTGGTCAAATCTCTGTGGCTACACAAACAAGCAAAATAAAGGCAGTAGCACTGGGCTTCAAATTAGGTCTTCACCGAGGTATAAACACTGTATACTCAGTGTGTTACATGTACCTCCTGAGTGCAAGTTGGAAAAAATCACTCGGTCGGGACTCAAACCCACAACCTTCTGCTTTCTAGTGCAGATGTCTTACCACTCAACGACCAAGCTAACGGGATCGCTTGGCTGGTTCAAATCTGATGGACATAGCAGCGGGTACCATATTAACTATTCATAAGATGGAATTTTTTTTTGCGTTGGGGTGATGTAAATCAAATAAGGTTTTGCCCTTCACTGACATATAAGCACTGTATACATGTACTCAGTGTGTTACCTCCCGAGTGAAAATTGGAAAAAAAGTCACTCGGTTGGGACTCGAACCCACAACATCCTGCTTTCTAGTGCAGATGTCTTACCACTCAACCACCGAGCTAACGGGATCGCTTAGCCTTGGTCAATGCTCTCGTCGTTATTCGTCCCGTACGCGGTCAATCGTCGGCATATATCCTCACGCGCTATGCACATGCATGTAAAAATACAGCGCGAACAGCGACCTCATGCGGCCACTATTTGTTTATGCAAATCATTTGAGGACGATCTCGAGCCTTGGTTCAATCGTCGGCAAAAGCTTATGTTTTTCTTTATTTTGCGCTGGATTTCTAGCGCACGACCTCGTATGCGAATACAGATAAGTGTAGGCGGGGCTAATATGTGGAGTATCCAATCAGACCTTGGTAAATCCGGACGTCATCAAATTATTTGCAGCTATTCGCCTTTTGCAGATGTGACAGGAACCACAGTTTTTGTGCATTGGTGCCGTGTGCAGAGACACACAACGTGTACGTGTATGGATTATGTACGGTGCCACGTTTCACTATGCAAGTTTCCACGCAACGATCGACCAATAAGAAAACGACATTTAAGGTCAGCTAAGGCTATTAACATAATGTGCACCACCCCCAAAACCTCACATGGACGATTCAACCAAGGCTCAAGATCGTCCTCACCTGATTTGCATAAAAAAATAGTTGCCGCATGAGGTCGCTGTTCGCGCTGTATTTTTACATGCATGTGCATAGCACGTGAGGATATATGCCGACGATTGACCGCGTACGGGACGAATAACGACGAGAGCATTGACCAAGGCTAGGGATCGCTTGGCTGGTTCGAATCCGATGTATGTGATTTGAACCTGCAACCTCCTGATTACCAGATTCACCAAATGTCAAGCAACGTATGTGATATGTTTCCAGCCCAATGTTGGTGGTTTCCCGATTTGTCGATACCTTTTTATCTTTTATCAAGCACAGAGCTATCGATGCAAGGGTACAAGTTCTTCAGAGACTTACAATTGAGCACCATTTCTCCTTCATCATTAACCCTAACTTCCTCAATATTATTTACTAGGAACCATACCCATCCTGGTAAATTCCAACACCATATGGAAAACTGCACACACATATTTCTGACTTTGATTCTGGAGGTGCGCCAACTCCATGTAAAAAGACTGTCAATTTAGGAGAACTGTACCCATCCTGACAGATTCCAACAAAACATGCCATTGGGGTTTGATGGGTTAAGTTATGTTAGAGTTGACTCAGCCAACCTTTAATTAGTAAACGCTTAGCCTTGTTCCAGGCGGTCTCTCGGCTTTTTGTCGAAGGGAGATAATCGGGCCCTGCACCCACAATCAACGCGGCTACGTGCGTGTACCACCGACCCTTGTCCATACGAACGGTTCGGTACTAACACAACCAGCAAGCACACACACGTGAGTACGGACTGTACGCATAGTGTAATAAGGCAGTAAATGTAGGCCTACTGTGTTCTGCGTGTGGGTGTACGTACGTACGTACATGTGGGGGATATACGCGCCGCATGGCCTGTTGGGTTACGCGGACTAGCTCATGCATGTACATTGTACATGTGAATGGCTGTTGTACGAGTACGTGTGTGTACGTGCGTACGTGCAAGCATAGCCTTGCTGTATGGTACAAGTTACTTTCTCACTAGCAGCGTACGGGCATCGATATGTGCACGCAATTATGCCTTGCCAAGTTGATTAGGGATTTTCTTATCGGCGATTTTTTTTTTTCGGCGAATCGATAAGCCCAACGCCTTGGTCAAGGCTAGTAAACGCTTGAAATGAATGAAACTACAAATACTTATGGAAACAATTCACAGAGTTTATTTTGTCCAAACACATGAGGGCTATCAATCATGCTTTTATGAGATTACGATGGACACTTACGTGTAAGGCACAGCCCACTTCCTGGGTTGGGTTTCCAGCCTGGACAACAGATGTATCTTCCCTGAGAACGACACACGTGGAGCCCCCTGCAACAACAACAGAAAACCATATTTCAGATCAAAATACATGGAATTTATATAGTTTTTGAGATTTTCCTTTTTTCAGCTCCCATTACGAAATTAAAGATGTACTATATGTGTTATTTTTTCAACTTCACTTTTTATAAAAGTAGCCTACTCTTTTTCTAAAAAAATTATTCATGTTTGAATGAGACATAGACCGAAAAACCGGCCTGCCTTTATAATTATTGTTTAATAACTACATATGTCAATAAAAGAAAAATAATTTTGTGATTATAATTGAACCAGAAAATGATACCGAATAACTGACATAATGCATGTGATTAATCCGTTGGGCGCACCATAAAGTGACTGATCATCTGTGGACTTTGTGCACACGATACATCACTTTTTGGTTAGGGGTGCGCATTTATGGATAGTATGGGAAATGGGTACCCGATTGAAAAAAAAATGGGTACCTTGGTACCCGTTTAACCCAAACTTCTATCTCGGAAGATGCTGTTCACATTGTTCAAGTCCTTATATTAATAGTAATACATGTACTACCACATCAGTGCGTCAATGCAGCAAGATACATGTACAAGTGTACAGTGAGCATATATTTATGGTGTAAACTGCATCTTTCATAAGCATCATAAATGTGAAATATGTTTTGTTTTAATTTCTCAAATACATGTACATGTACAATGTAGCCTTGTTTTTTATTTGAAAAAAAAATTCCCCACCAGTGACACTCAAAACCTTACTTTTTCATTGTCTGATGAGTTACTAAGTAATTTGTAAAGTAAGTTATAGGTACCCGATCCGATAATCTGGAACCGGTTCCTGACATCAATGGTCGGGTACTTGGGTACCCGGTTCCAATGCACAGACTTACTTCATATGATGCAACCAACGACGAATGTCATTGCAAATTACAAGTAAAAAGAAAAATACTAGACAATTTGTTGCAATCCAAACCCAAAGTTTGACAATTTATTCCACATTAAGAACTTGGCCTCAAGGAGAAATCTTGACGAGGCAAGCTGTACCTCATTATGTTGCTATGCATGTAGGTGTACATGATGCAGCCCACACACCAAAGACATCAGTCATAGGCACCCACTCAGC
>JASAOE010000872.1:0-43000 GCA_029964075.1 Patiria pectinifera | reverse complement strand
TATCGTGTTCGGTTTGGACTTGACTGCACGTTGGAAAGTCCCCAAAGTACATGTAAAGCTGCAGCAGTACCAGTCACTGAACGATATGGAACAAGTTCGGCATTTATCTGTTGAGTCGGGCACATAAAGCAAAGTATAAACTTGTAACAATTTATGCAATAAGGGTCAACCATTTTCGGGGATTGTGTAGTTTAGCCCACCCCTGTGGGCGTAATCACTTGCATTTTGTATTCTGATAATAAATGAGGTGCTTCAAATTAGTTATATTTTCGACCCCACACAATGTTCCCTTTAATTTGGGACAGTATTTTGAAGAAAAAGTAAATGTTCCTACCTGATTTTCCAGCATTGAACTCACACACTCTTACCAGTTACCACTCACTGTTGCCATGAGAGTGTATGATGAGACCCATTTTCTGGCTGCTCATTTTGAAGTATCCCATTATTCCTCAAAAATTAGAATCCCGTTCAGAAAAAAATTAAAAATCCATATCTGGCACATTCTGGCTAACACCTCGCAACTTGCGGGTCTACATGTACAAGTCCACATTCTATGACAGAAATGTAAAAATGAATTCAACATTTTCTAGCTCCCATTTCTTAAAATCAAGTACACAAGTCTTGTTAGAAGTTAAGTCCTATATTTATTTTAGGAAAAAAGAGGCACAATGTAAAATTAAAATTGCATCTTTAAATATCCGTTAGCTAAATAAGTTGTAGCTGAAACCAAGGGGTGACTGTGGAGTTTAGGATCCGAGTTCCTATAACAGATGAAACATCTACCTTTAACTTTTTACTTTTGTCGCGATTGGGTGCAGACAACATGTTAAAGCCCATGTTTCTTAAGTGTAACTACTTTTTGCTTAAAGGTGTATGTATCAATTTGTCAACACTGCCACTGGTCAAAATTTTGGTCTGTAATCTTTGTGAATAGAAAGGTTACAACTTTCAACTATAATAACGTGTCTTGTTTGTTTTATTTCGACTATTGTTATTTATTATCAGCGGTCTCGGTCTCGGTCTCGGACCATATTGGTCTCGGTCTCGGTCTCGGTCTCGGTCTCGAATCTTTAGGTCGCGGTCTTGGTCTCGGTCTCGGACTATCCGGTCTCGACTACAACACTGCTGTACACATGTATATATCTGTTTATCTGTGTACATATTTACTTGACACTTGAGTTTTGGACCTTAGATACATATGTAGGTTCATGCATTCTACCTACATGATGCACTTTGTGAAATTTCAATCGCATGCACCTCACCATTTATTTAATCCCACTCAGATTTATTTTCAACCATCAAATAAAATAAGCTGTAAAAATATTTTACTCAGATCTTTCATTTTTCACACACGAAAAGTTTTTTTATTGTGCTATAAATACTGATAAAGAATGTTCAGTCTATTTGAAGTTATCATTTTGACCAACCAAAAACAAATTGTGTTAAATTCTTCATGCAAATAAAACATATACATGTAAGAGGACACTATGTCCTCAGTTGGAAACCATCACAAATCAAATGAGAGGAGTTGCCAAAAGTTACCCAAACAAAAGCCATCAGAAGGACAGTGGGAAGCCCTCAATCTACACAAACCTTTGTGGGAGTGTGAAAAGTGCAGAGTTTTAGAGGAGGGGACCAATGTAATGTTGAAACACTCATATATTTTGTAGTAATTTCTCCAGGTAATCCAGCACCTTTGACTGACTGGATCTGTCTTGGCAGATGTCACACGCAAATTCAATCAATGTTAGTTAATCAGCTCACCTCACCACTGCAGATATTTCCTTTCAAATCCCAACAAATTCCTCCAAGTCAAGTTGTTCACTCTGATTTCACCTTTCCTTACCACAGGCGACTATGCAGTGTACGAGGAAATAACACACTAAACACCCTCAACACAGATATTCACTGCTTTACACCAAGCTGGCATTGCTGGTATGTTTGCCGCACCCATGCATAGCGTCATCAACCAACTGAAAGAGAGTTTTTCAATCCATTGTGGTGTATTCAAATTGTTCCTTTACAAAACTTTGAGTGAAAGTTCAGAGTTCAATTTGAGGTATGGAGTGTCTTTGGTCGTGTGGTGAAATGGCCTGCAGTTTGATAAAAAGGGACCAGATAAAAGAACAGACATTATACTTTCCTATTTTGGCACATACAGTCTTGATTTTGGTATCACATGAAAGAGTAAATCCTGGGGAACAAACTTTACACACAACACCTTTGATTTTAATCACTCCTTGACAGTGCAAATCTAGGTTGAAAAAGTGAGTTTGTTTCCTGCTCTAGTGATTTCCGCCTGACTGAGCAAACAATTTGGTTCTGTGGAGCGCCAAGTCAACGGTATCCCTAGGTATCCCTAGTTTACGTTCAAGGAACCAAATACTGGAGTCACAGACTCCTGTGTTAGAATTGACTCAATAGTTATATGCACCATTGATTAAACAGAAGTTGATGTCAGATTTTTGCAATAGTCATCAGTTGGCACTATTTTCAATAGGTTGTAAATTATACTGCTTTCTGTTCTTTCACACAGCCCATTTTGTCCCTTGACGTGATTAGCCTAGTCTTTCATTCTCATTACGATCCTGTGTCATGTGATAATTGTTTTGCTGTCTGTACTTTGGTACATGTAGGTCAACAAACCCAAGTTAATTCCTTGACAATTTTACTGTCAAGCAGAGACAATTTTGCGTAATATAATTTTATCTCGAATGTAAACTCAGTGTGATTCAGATTTTACAGGCCAGACAACCCAGAATTTTTATATTTTAACTGGTTGAAAATTTGAGGTCAGATGAACAAGCAGTTTTTAGCAGAAGTGAAGCTGAAAGTCACATAATTTCTATTCCATCTCAAAATGCCCATTCATGTTGATTTCTGTCAAGAAGGCTGTATGTAACTCCAGCCATATTACAGAGAAACAATCAGAACTGTGCAAAAGGTCCATGGCTTACATGTACATGTACAGGCTAAGTCACAGCCAGCAATGTGCCAAAGTACCAGCCACTAATGATCATCATTTCCAAACTGTTAAGGATAAACTTCCAAACTGCCAATGATAATTTTGTTGGGTTGATTTTTGTTTTTCAGAATTGAATAGATGTCAGTTGACCAACATCAGACTTTCATGTCTTCTGACCATTGATGACTACCTGACTGTCAGTCTGTCAGTCAGTTGGCCAGCCAGTGCAGTCCTACAAGCCAACTGAATGTGAAACCCAATTGAGTGGTTTGGAACTATAGCCTGATGAACAAGCCAGTCAATGCCTGACTGTCAGCCAGTACATGTAAGTGACTTTGCCTGACAGTGATCATTGCATATGATTTGATCTGATGCCTCATTTTCTCAAGATCTTTGCAGCTCTTTTGAGAGCCCCAGTGGGAGGGACATACTGCCTACATGTACTGGTTCATGTGTGGACTGCGCAAAGTACGCATGACTTATTTTATTCTGAATCTTATCCAACCTGTAACATCTTCACATGAGTGCCAGGCGCTGTTGGCAATGCATTCAAGTGGTCTCCCCAACTCTCCCTTTGTAACCATTGAGGGGTACTTGTGCAAGGAGTCCATACCCAGAGATGCTACCCTTTATAAAGAGCTGCAGAAATGCCACCAATGTCACATTCTGTTTTGATAGTCTGTGTTCTCAGTGTTTCAAGAGTTTGCCTGTATTTTCTGTATTCAAGTTCAACATGAGACAAGTCAAGGCAGAGTGCAGGAACCCAAGCTGCCTGAATGCCCAGAACAGTGACATTGGAAAGAATGCATCATGTGATCTAAATGAAACCCTGCATAATGAAACACTTGAAACATGTCTAGGTTTATTTGACAGTGCGCTTCTGTCCACACTTTGGGAACATCGCCCAGTCCATTGAGGGTTGAGAGTAATTCATAGAATGATAACCCATTGAGCTGGGCTTAGACAGTGGATTTCTGAAGAGATTTGCATGAGAGACATCAGAACCTTCATGGCATCCTAGATGATGGCAACCTCTCAACAGTCCTGACTCACCCCGCCAGGGAGAAAGGCAGATACAGCCAGCCTGCTACCAGCCATCTTTGTCAATCTACTGCACTGCGATAAACAATCTTATGTAAGTACAAAAAACAAATCAACATTGGACGTCATTTGTAATGATACTTGAATGGCAAATTACAAAGTTTAGAGGTCACAGGCACAGGAATGATATCCCACTTTGGACCCTCAATGTCTAGAATGACCCATATTATTAGTCATCAAGTGAAGATGACCAGCACGGACCGTTTTGCATGGTCAGGGTTCCAGCTGGCATATTACAAGGTACAGCCACAGTTAATTTGTAGGGAAATTAAAAAGTAATTTTTAAAATCCTTTTCACAGAACTGATTCTGAAAGAAATTTGTGTTGGAATTTCTATGAAAAATGGCCAAAGAGGCAATAATATTTTTATTTATATCAACAGTTTTTAATATCATAAATGAAGAAAAATCACAGACCCTCAAAATTAAAGGTTGAGGGAGAGCCATCACCAATAGAGGGCGCTGTGGCATGTTTAATTGTTGGGCATCTGATGAAAAGGAGAAACCATTGACCTGCAGACTGGTCCAAGAAATCTGGAATATATTTGGCCGGCTGGAATCCACTCATAAAATTGTCTGCGTAATTATGTATCAAACAAAGGTAATCCAGAAATAATAAGTGGAAATTTGGTAATTGCAGAAACTTGGGAAAAATAAAGTTATTCACACATTCAACCACATGTGATAGTTTCAAGCAAATTCCACAGTGGTCCATTCCTGTTGTGTGGCTCATCTGAGTTGTGGGATTCTGTTGGATTCAGGAGACTTCACTTTGTGGGTTTCTTTGGGGGTTGAGGGTTCCAAGTGGACTAACAATATAGTTATTTTAAGATATGCTTTTTCTTTTCTTTTTTTTTTGCCGAAGAAAAGAGCGACTAAAAGAACTACAAAGAGAAATGAGTTAATTCTAATTCTGAATAAATGAATAAATTTATTTCTGCTCATTTCATTTCAAAACCTCTGATTTTACAAGTCAATTTGAATATTTAATTGTTTCAACCGAGTTTGGAAAGTGTCATCAAAATGTAATAATTCTTTGCTGAAACTCAAACTGTATGAGGGGTAATTCTCTCCTTTGTTTTGAAGTTTGCTGAAATTGCAACCAAATAGGTAAAATAATGAAATAGAGGTATGAAATTGAGATATGAAATTTAACTCTTGAAAAGGCAAGGAAATTTCAAGGAGGCAGTCAGGCAAAAGCAAGGCAACGGAGGCCATAGCTTCCTGAAATTCAATTCCATTGATTTGAAGATTTGTTAAAATGATTGGCAACCTTTCACACTTGCAGAATTTGTAACCTTCAAAGAAAAATAACAAAAATTTCCATCAAGATTATCCCTTGTGAGTAAAGTTTACACAAGTCTTTATTCTGTGAATTCAGACAGGAAACCAAATTAATAGGATAAGTATTTGTGCTCTTCTTTAGCAGACATTTTGATGATTAAATAATCATCCATATTAGTGTTTCATTGATAAAAATGCAAATTTACAAAGCTTGTCAATAATAACAAATAACATGATTTCTATGAAAAACTACAAAAATGGAGAAAAAAACTACAAAATTCTTTTTTTTTTAAAGAAACTGAGTGAATATAAAAGACTAATTTTTTAAGTAATCTTAATAAACTTTCCTAGTGATGTGTATGCTCAAAGGTACATTGTGCATAGGATCATTTGCTTTTTGCAAGTTTTTTTCCAAAGCAACAAAAGTGCTCAATATTTTAAGTAGGTTGCATAACACGCATTCTGTTCAAGTCTTAGCTGAGTGGCTACTGTACATTTTGGAGAAAACAGAAAACATAATGCACAAGTCTTTGGATCTCGTAACTGGATTCTGTAGGCACCCCATTTTGAAACCACCTTCAATAAGTTTGTTTTCTGACAAAATTTCAGGTGGAATTATTTCACAGGGTATTTGTTACCAGTCCTATCTTCACTTTGAGGTTTCTGTCATCAAATCTGTAGGTACTTATCTTGGTAATTGCAAATGATCTTACATGGCTTTAAAAAGTAAAGTTAAAAGAAATACTGAATAATTAAAATTGTACAGGCTGTAATTTCTATCAGAAAATGTAATGTAGAGACAGCACAGTATACAATGAGTAGATGTATGTTCTATTAGGAACAAATTGAAGAATATACATGAAGGGAGTTTACAAAGTCGTCTTGTGACTACTAAGATCTACATACAGTGGTAAATTGTTAAACACTTCAAAGTCTACTTGAACATTTAATTTTTACAATAAGATTGATAGTTTGCAAACAAACTCATAATTTTGGGCTGAAACGCAAACTGAAGTGATGGTTGTTTTTTTCATTTTGAAACTGCAACCAACAATGTAAAACAATGAAAAATAAAGGTGTGCAATTAAATTCTTGAAAAGACGAGGAAATCTATTTGGTTTGTAAGGAAAACTTGGATTAGAAATTAGCTATTTGGGGGGACCTTTTCAAGGTGGCCGTCAGGCCAAAATCAAGGCAACTTAGGCCGTATAGCTTTCTGAAATTCAGCTTGAGTCGAATTGATTTCTAAGCATTCAAACTGTAGGGATATTTGACAGTCTGAGAAAAAATGTCAACAAAATTTCAAATCAAGATAAAAACATTCTTATAAAAATGAGTCTTAATTCTGTGAATTGAGACAGGAAACCAAATTAATTTTCACTCATCTTTAGCAAACATTTCAATAAGTAAATTATCTTCAGTTTACATGTAAGCGTATCGTTAATTCAAATGCGTAAACGGAAACTGCAAAAAGTAATATAAAAACTCAGTAAATAAAGGCTTATTGAACAGTAGTCTGAGTATAAACTATCATGGTGATGCGTATGCTTACAATGAATTCAAACAATACTATTACACAAAATACTTGTAGTATGGTTACATCTCAAGGATGAAGTGGTTGTAAAACTGTCTCAAAATTTCTATTATCAAAAGTACAATATATAATGGACTACATGTACATGTACATGTAGATTTCATTAGGAACACATTTCAGAATCTCAGGGAGTTTACGAAATCTTGGCTTTGTCTCCAGCTTTGGCTTCTACTATGCAGATTGCAGAGCCTCTGATGAGGTCAAGATATAAACATCATGAACAATGTCAGCACAATTCTCCATTCTGTGAATGAAGATCTGAAACCACATTAATAGAATGAGCTTTGTCACTCATCTTTAGGATGCATTTGGTCAAGTCATTGACTTGAAAAGCAGCATTTTATTAATTAAATCTGTACATGAAACTGCAAAAAGTAACACTATCAACTGAGTGAATAAAGGCTTATTTTGAACACTAATATGCACCTATTTGAACTGAGTAATGCAGAATGTTGAATATCAAGAACGAAAAGATCCTAAACATTTCTCAAATCTTTGTTGTAAAAGATAGCAGTATATATATACAGCAACTTCCATCATCAACAATTTTAGAATCTTAATTGTGTTTATGAATCTTGGCTAAGTCCCTGGCTCTCCAGTACAATATTGGTTCATTTTCTTCTTTAGAGACACCAAATCCTGTCACACAAGGCCAATGGATGGTTGGTTCCTTTTTCACTGAGTTTGAATGTGGTAGGATTCTTAGGAATCTAGTGCCAGAGATGAAGTGGAAGCCACAACGAAGCCGGGGTTTCAAAAACACCACAGAAAGTTGGTAAGTATTGGATAGATTGATGGCAATCCATGTACTGGGTGAGGGAGGGGTGTTGGGTTGAGGCGGCGGGGGTCATTACATTCAAACACCTCAACACCCACTAAACTCCCCTCTTCCTTTCAAATTTACCATTTAATTTAGACAAAGATAATAGATTCCAGTCATCGTACATGTACATATAAAACAAATTGTCCCCCAATCAAATCAAATGTAACTAGTCAATACACTGTTTATATCAGGGGTGTGAAATCTCAGCTTTATAGCTGATTTCAGCTTTTTTTGTTTTGGATTTCAGCTATTTTCCCTCCCTTGCTGTGTACAAAAGTATAGATTTCCAAAGTTCAGCTTTTTTTACACCTTGTTCAGCTGTTTTCAGCTATTTTCAGCTATTTTTGTCAGAGGTCACTCACACCCCTGTTATATAAGACTTTGTATGGTAACATAATGTAATTGATGCACGGTTTATTTAAGAATTTGTATGGTAAAATGGTTCACATCAGAGGGATCTGGCAGTTTGGATTTTTGAGGAGAGATGTGATATGAGTGGGACATGAATGTTGATTGGTGCTGTAATGACTGGACTATTTCATCCGCAACATTTGCTGTTGGGATGATGATGATTGCTAGTCAATGTCATGTTGGATGACATCACACCTTGTGATACATCTTGATCGTGTTGAGGTCAGCCACTGCCAGCTGGCCCTCTGATGTGAATGTCAATCCCTGTGGGGCATGCAGACCCTGAGCCAGGCAATCAAGAAACCTGCCATCTAGGTCAAAGTGGTGAATATAACCAATGCCAGAGTAGCCAGACACATATTGGTCCACTGCAAGGTAGATGCCTGAGCTGTAACAGCATACACCCTTGCAGTTCCCCACTGGCTCACCATTAATGTTTGGATTAATGGTCCAGATTGTTCTACCTTTGCTATCACTAACAACCACTTTCTTTGTGTCACCTCCACTGACCACAACTCTATCAGTGTCGTCATCAACAGCCAGGAACCAAGGTGGAGTCTGCACTGGTATGGTGTGTAGGATCTCACCATCAGTGGCTTTGTGTTCAGTCCACACCATATTGTAGGTGTCGCCTACTAAGATGCTATTCTTTGTTACTGCTAGACTCGATAGGTTCATTTTTGTCTTGTCTACCTGATACTTGGGCACCGTTGGAAACTGCCCTACAAGAGTGTTGTCTTTCATGTTGAACACCTTGACATACTTGCTTCCCTCTTCCAACACAAACAAGCGTTGCTCAGGATTGTGGATGGCTGCAACTGCCACTGGACCTGTCGGTAAAGAAGAACTCAAATGTAACATACATTGTATGCACAGTATATAAATGCACTGTCACTATTCTCAGTCCCCATAAAATATAATTACCTTTGATAACCTACCTATAATAATGAATACATGGCGTGCTTTATAGCCTGTTCATGTAGCATGAATAGGCCTACATGAACAATGTGCAGTTTTCAACCACCATACAAGTATAATTGTGAATAACTGCAACGTCTTGGAGATACAGTTATGCAAAGTCTTTTATAAAGTTGTACGTGCACTCTCTGTGCTATTCTCATTGTACAAACATCAAAATAGATTAGTCTTATTTTTTATAGTGTTGCTTTTTTTTTAGAAATAAAAGGTTGCTCAATTTTCAAATGAAGCATTGAACAACATAGACCCCATTTTGAGACATCAAATAATTGAAAACTGTATGATAACAACTCGGTTCTTGCAAACTTTAAGACACCTTTCACAAAATGTTCCAAGATTGTTGCTTACATCATAAACTAACAACTGAAAAAAATGAAACTTGGAGCATATTGTTTTCGTAATTCAAGGTCAAAGGTCATTTCGTAATGCATTTTCTCTGCGCTTCATGGTATGATTTTGGTTTTATTTTATGAAATGGAGGCCATTCAAAAAGCTTTAATTTGATGTACAATTTGGCTTTGTATTTGCTATAGTTTTGGAGATACAAGTATTGAAAGTTTGAGGTCATGCTAATTAGTCAAAAGTTCGTTGACCGTATCTCAGAATTTATCCAGCCAAGCTACAAAAAAAAATCAGTTCTGGGGGTTTCTCATACAGGCCAATCATCATACCAAATATCATTACAATCTGTGAGGGTCGGGTCCAAAATCGTGTTGAATTGACACAGAATGACACATTTTTGAGAGTCAAAATTTTGACCCCCAAACTTTGTTCTTGCAGAAAATAACACAAACGGCCAATTTGTCAAGATGGTTGTGTAGACGTTTATATCCTACTTTTAAATGCTCTTTGTAGCCCTATTGGGTGCTTTCCAGGATGTAGTGTCCATTTAAATCACTTGTAATTTGATATGGTGGTGACATTGTATGATGTCACCATTTTTGTCATGTTTGCATGTTTGTACAGAGATTTTCTTTATACCTTGACCCGTTACGGCGTAAATCCATTTTTTTAAATTCATGCTGCTTTGCTTTTAGTATTTTGAATTCACCTAACTTTAATTTGACCGTCAACCCCAGAAGGTCAAGCAACTTCACGTGTACACAGGCCCAAAAAAAAAATGGTTCATCAACAAAATCAGGCCTAGAACATTCTACTCACAGGGCAGATTGGTTCGTTTGCAAAACAGCCTAAAAGCAAATTTGCTATTTTCTAAAAGTTACAGACTCCCAAAATAACAATTCTTCTATATTATACACACTGAAATAAGTAATGAAATAAATATAAGTTCTGTTGTAGTTTTGTTTTATTTTTGTGTCTGTGTGTCTGTTTTAATTGTTTGTAATTTTTTGTTTACATAGCCCTACATGTAACAAAACAAAACAATGGAACATTTGTCAGGAGAACAAAACCTAATTTGTTGGCTATCACTGCCAGCACATGAATTCATTGCCAGTATGTTATTGGTTTTCGTTCTCAGTTGTCTAATCTGCATTTGCACATGGAAGACTTTAATACTTATAAGTTCCGCACGATCATGAAAGTTTGTGTTGATGAACATGTGCATAAAAGAAACTTACGTTGTAGGGAATGGTTCCTTTGTGTTGTCCTCATTGCTGCAGATGACCACTCGGTTGTTCCACCAGTCTGCCACAGCAATCTCACCAGGTTGAGTAGCAGTAATACCTCGAGCAAAACTAAACTGTCCTGGACCATTTCCCTGTGTACCAAACTCACAACACATCTCCCACTTGCCTTTGACTGCCAGCTTGCCCAGATTGATGTCACCAATCCTCTGACCCGGGGTGAAGCTCAGATATGAAAGCCTGGGATCAATCTGGGGAGGATTTTGACTCTTGAATGATTTCAAGTCTTTGCTGATGATAGGGTATAGAGACAAAAAGTCACTGTCTGATGCAGTGTTAATGATATCCTGGGATGTCCCCAGCGATTGTTTTTTACTTTCAAGCATCATTGTCAGTGTGTTCTGATGCTCATCATATGCTCTGTTGCGATCCTGCTGGAGTTGCTTGATTTCTTCAATCATCTTTGTCTCTTCAGTTGTTATCTCAGCTCTCAATTTATCAGCTTTGTTTTTCACAGCTTTCACAGTCTTTGTGACGTTCTGTGTGAACTTTTGCTTAGCTTGTGATGAATTGGCCAAAGCCTTTTGAAGTATTTTGATGCCGGTGGTGACATTTGGAATCATATTTTTCAGTGACTGTTTGTATTTATGAGAAGCCTCTCTAGAGTCAATGAAGTGATGTTTTGGTTCACGGTGGTCTACTACAGTACAAGCTCGGCAGATTAACTCTTCACATGTCTCACAATAAAACCATTTCACTTCCCCCTTGTGTTTGTGGCATTTAGAATCATCTTCTTCTGGTGTCTTTTTCACTGAACTAGCCACCTTTGCTTGGAGTGAGACCTCCTCAACTATTCCCATCAAATGGAAATTTGTTTTCAGTCCTTGAATTTGTGTCTCTGGAAGTACTGTCTCCCGTCGACATACAGGGCAAGGAATTGTTTGTTGACCTTCATACCTGCTAATGTAGTATTGCTCCAAACATGTCTGGCAGAAACTATGCATGCAATCCAGCACCTTGGGCTGTTTATATTTGTCTGCGCATATGTCACATTCTAGATGGGGACCGATGTTTTCAGAGCTGTAGCCATTATATCTGTATACAAAGAGTATTTAAAAAGAAATTGAAATGGTTATAATACAGAAATGTAACTTCTTTAATACTGCACTGTCTGTGTGAGTTTCATCTGGGGAAAAAAACAAATTTGATTTTGATCCACTTTCGAGCAAGACATCAATTTTTGTGTGTGAGAATTTCCTGTCAAATGCCTTGTACCGGTAAGCTAGCATTTAACCTCATTCAAAATAACTGACACTCTTTTCTTACCTTCTTTGAATTTCAACTAAATCACTTGAATACAAATCTTTCCAATTTGATGTAGAGAGCACAAACAGTTGAGGCTTTGATGGGGCAGATCTGGTAAAGATGGCGCTGGACAAACACAGCATCGTCATCAAGTCGCGTGACATGGTTTATATATAGAGCTTGGGATTTTTGTTTTGCTGCATACATGTACATGTACATCCCACACGTACAGTCTGTATATCTGCTTATCTGTGTACATATTTACTTGACACTTGAGCTTTGGACCTTAGATAGGTTCATGCATTCTATTTGTATATGTACATATGTACATGCTGCTCTTTGTTAAATTTCAATCGAATACACCTCACCATACATTTAATTCCACTTGAGTTATTTTCAACCATCAAATATAATAAGCTGTAAAAAAATTTTCATCAAATCTTTCATATTTCACACACGAAAAGTTTCTATCATCTTGTGCTATAAATACTGATAAAGAATTTTCAGTCTGTTTGAAGTTATCATTTTGAACAACCCATAAAGTTTAAACTTAGTGTTAAAATTGTCCATGCAAATAAAACACATACATGCTACTGGGGAAGTACATTTGGGTGTAATGGTGTACACTGAGAACAATGAACAACAGAATTGACTGTACATAAGAGGACACTACTGTCCTCAGTTGGAAACCATCACAAATCAAATGAAAGGAGTTGTAAAAGTTACCCAAACAAAAGCCATCAGAAGGACAGTGGAAGTCCTCAATCTACACAAACCTTTGTGGGAGTGTGAAAAGTTCGGAGTTTTAGAGGAGGGGAACCAACATAAAGTTGAAACAGTGTATCTATTAATACATATATTTTCAGAATGCTGTAACCATGGTAACATAAAACTGTCATCCTGTCTGGCCTGTTTCCAGGGTGTGAAGGGCATCACCTCAAACTCCCTTGACAACAAGATGAGACAACTCGAGGAACATGGTCAGGTACTTGGCAGGATTCATCCTGGGTTCTATGACATCAGGAAGAGATTGAAGGAAGATCCTGAGAGAATGTTGGCTGAGAGACGTTGAGGAGTCAAGAAGATGACGGACGGTAAACGTCTCAAGTCAAGTGAGAATGAAAGTTGTCTGGAAATAATCACTGCATCAGCTAGATTTGATGACTAGTGATCCTACATGCACTGAATGTCTTGGAAGCTTCATGTTAGGGCTGTTTGGTTTGAATCTTGTGAATATTTGCTTCAGATCCTTCTGCTTGTTTTATTTTCCATTGACCCTGGTTCGATTACTGTTTATTCCCGGGTGTGACATCAGTTATCCTTGAAGGAGTTGAGGGGTCTTTGGTTCAGATCCTACTGCTTGTTTTCTTTTCTATTGACCCCTGGTTCGATTCCTGTTTATTCCCAGGTGTGACCTCAGTTATCCTTGAAGGAGTTGAGGAGTCTTTGGTTCAGATCCTACTTCTTGTTTTATTTTTTATTGACCCCTGGTTTTGATTCCTGTTTATTCCCAGGTGTGACCTCAGTTATCCTTGAAGGAATTGAGGTGTCTTTGGTTCAGATCCTACTGCTTGTTTTCTTTTCTATTGACCCCTGGTTCGATTCCTGTTTATTCCCAGGTGTGACCTCAGTTATCCTTGAAGGAATTGAGGAGTCAAGTCACTGAAAGACAATTTTTTTAGAAATTGTTAGAGGTTTTCCACTAATGCAACGAGTGTGAATAGTTGTAACCTTTAGAGGGGTGGATCCCAGATCTGAGTCATGTACAGTTCATTATCTTGTTTGTTTGCTGACATGTTTACTCTACACTTGAGTTTGTATCTTGGACCTGAGTTAGGTAAATTTTGTACTTGCATACGTGTACATGTACACGTACACCATCAGGTTGCAGACTACTTAAATAAACTGCCATAGACCCCAGTGATAGATATCCTCACTTCAAAAATTCAGGAAAAAATACTCGCAAGCCTTCAAGGTGTACACACATCAAATTAAAACTGATTTCATCATCTTTCAGTTTGTGTTCAATTTTGTTGTGGTTATACGATAACTTTTGTGAGAAATTTCCATCCAAAGATGATCACTCCCAAAAGTTTAGTCCAGAAACCATCGCCATTCTGAAAACTGATGCCTATGCTGCAATGCAAAATAGAGCAATTTTAGGGCTTAATTCATCCAAATTACACAGAAATACGAGCTGGCAGTCCTGTTCATGGCTTCCACCTTTCTTCTTTTTCTTTTTACAAACCTTCAATTTCATGGCCCACAAAATGATGAAAGCAAAAAATGAGGGCGTACAAATCGTGATTTGGCCGGCATAGGCAATTTTGGGCCTATTTACTGGCCTGCAACCATCAGTGTCCATACATATGTGCATTGTACATGTCATTCCAAACTTGTTTCATCAAATGAGGTGTTAATACATGTACCTGTGCATACTTGTTCCTTCCATTCTGTGACATAATGTACTCATTTAATCTCTCATTTTGTGTTCTGTTTGTAAGAAACCCCCAATGGACAAGTTTGGATTTCTATAGAAGGTGTGAATTCCTTTGACCTAGCTCACAAAACAGCTTCAGTCAGAATTTTCAGTTGTAAAATTGCCAACCTGTCTGAAGAGTTGTTTCATGTCAATCTTTCATATGAGAGTCCACGATCAAAACTTGATTGTTTCAACTTGATGGACTTGGGAGTAAATAACCAAAGTCTTTTAAAATCTGTACCAGGACCATTGCCATAGTAACAGGGCATGTGTTTTGCAATTTTTGGCAATTTTTTACAAACCCAAATAATTTGTCAGTTACTTTCAGACGAGTGCCATCAAATTCAGATTTCCTTTGCTCTTTTATTAACACTTACAAAAATTTTCAGTGGACACTTATATGAAGTACTTACATGAAATGACTCTTACTTTTTTGTTTTCAATAATTGTCTCTTTCAGGTGATGGTACATGTACACAACAAACAATGAAGATGACACCCAGGTCAGTCAATCCATTTATAATCTTTTTAATAAAACCTTGCATTTAATGTCGAGTAAGAATATGAACACGGAATTGAAGAAACTTTGAATTCTTGTTGTCATTAAGTTCTGACTTGACAAACTATTGATAATAATAACAAAATGGGTTTGAAAGTGCTTTCAATTGAAAATGCAAAGAGTGTGAACAGCTTTTGAGGGGTAGGATCCCAGAGAGATGGCACTGGCAAACACAGAATCATCATCAAGTAACGTGACATGGTTTATATAGAGAGCTTGGGGAGTTTGGGGGACAAGTGCTGGATGCAACATCCATGATGTACAGCCCATTATCTTGTTTGTTTGCTGACATGTTTACTCTACATTTGAGTTGTAGCCTAAGTTCATTGTTTTTTATATTTTGGTGAATTAATCTCTTGCAGTAATTACTTTCTCTTTTTGATTTAAAAGAAAAAGTTTCAACACCAAAACTCCAAAAATATACATGTTTTAGAACCGCGCCTGCAAGTATGCCATTTACACAATGCTAGTCACGACGACAAACTGGCTAACAACGTTTGGCAAAAATTGTCACATTTTGCTTGCTTTTGGACCTCCAATGTGTGTGGTGAGCGAAAAAACTGATTTTCAATAAGAGGGCGCTGTTTGCACGTAGCTTTGTGTAGACTTCGTATCAAACACGCTGCATCACTCCTGCAATGCCCAGTACAGCTAGCTGTGGCCAGTCAAGGTTAGAAAACTTCAACGATGTGAACAAGAATAGTGTGCATGTGCGGTACCGCGCCGTACCGTGTGCTATACTACAACCACTGATCTATATCTCTATATAAACACTGGATAGCGGATAAAGAGCCGCACAATGAATGAATTTGACGCCATATTGGTGAGACTGGTGACACCGGCTGGTGATCTACAAAGGACAAGTTGCCGTCTGTATAGACAGCATGATTACTTTTGTAACATCGCGGTTAACTTAACTTATAGTTTGACCACCACCACTGACCAAGGTTTACTATTTTTCTAACGTCGTGGTTTACTTTTCTTTTAATGCAGCAGTTCACTTTCTTGGCGTTTTGGAAAGAATAATCACTACGGAAATGTGTCTTCTTTAAAACATCATAATATGTGTACATGACCCAAATGCGTGTCAACTGTTGATACATCGCGCTGTATATACGCGTAGAAACGTTCGTGTTATGCGCGGCCAGCTTCGTGATTCCGGGGGTGAATTAGTCAATATGCAAAGTCTACTGTGTGAATGTTGTATGCATATCCGCTATCCAGTCTTTATATAGAGATCAGTGACTACAACCCACCAGTCTACCCTGTTTGTGGCCTTCGCAGTCCGGTTGCTTATATCGCCCTATTGCGCGAGTATCACTTTTCGAAAACACAAATAAAAACATCCAAAACGACTCAGTTTTTGCAATCGTGTATTTATTATCACCGAAAGCATTTAGTTTGATCAAAATTTTAACAGGTAGGTTTATACTGAATTTTTCACTAGCCCACCGGGCAACCAAGGAACCAAGTTTAGGTAGCCCAGAGCATTTTTTGCTAGAATTTGTACGCCGGGCTAGTACTATTTCGAGGTCTGCCAAATATTCAAGCTGTTTGGGTGCTAGTTGTGATTTCATTCGTATAGTGTTCGCCTTTTGCAGACGTTGAAGAATTTAGAAACCATTTTTGTTGCATTGGTGATTGGTCACCGCTGTTCCCAAGACACACAACGTGTATATCGTACACTGAGCATGCTGAGAATGACACGAAAAATGTATTCGTTCTCTGGCGTGTCCAATAACAAGCGTTTTTTTTTTGTCTTCTCTCGGGAATGGTAAGACATTAGGTTGGTTTCCTTTCAACCAGATGTTTGAAATAGTCTCAGTAAATAATCCAAAACATGAAATTTTCTGGGATTTCAGGACCTAGTGCCCCTTTAATGCCATATATTACATGTATTTCTCTCATTAAATTTGAGATTTTTTTAAATTTCAATTTCATTTTGAGCAGCTCACACCATCTTGTGGAGCCTTGCTTCATTGACCAACCGCCTCGCCTAGTCTGGTCACCATGGCAACTGAACAGCCTCAGGCCCCGCCTCCAGCAGCCATTGGTGAGATCGTTGCTTACCAATTCCAATCAGCAATGAGCGTAGTCGAGGGTGACGCAAGACACCTGTCAGCTTTGTTGTTGTACATGTACCTGTCAGTGATCTGGGTGACCCTGTTGGTTCACCAGGGAGTAGCATCTGGGCTTATACACCAGGTACGCTCAGTTTTCATTTACCACACACTTTCATTAGATGCATGGAAACTGACTATAGCTGGAGCATCAAGATAATAGGAGTGTGAAATAGTCTCATATTTTCTTGGCTCGGTACTTTAAGATCCTAATTGAAGAACTTAGCTAAAAGATCCTTGTTGATTAAAAAATGACATAAAAATCAACTCAGAAGGATACGATGACATTTCAGTTCAGGCCATCAAAATAGAATTTAAAAATAGATAACTGTGATTTCTTAACCCAATGGACATACAGGACATGCTGATTAGCAAAATATTAGTCGTCATCCATTCAAGACAATATTTTCCTATAAATGGCAGATTTTTAATAAAGTTGTTGGTTTTTTTTTTCTGAATTTTTCCCCCAGGGAGCAGCAGTGACTGGATCCCAAGTAGCAACTTAGAGGACATACCAGGCACAACAGCTAACAGGATGCCTAACATCCCCCATCAAGACACTGTCAAGAGAGGATGGCTTCCAAATGAAGTAAGCATCTCACCCCTCCACCGACCCCACTACACTCAATCAGCATGAGTTCAGGACTTGAAAACAGTTTACAACAACACAAGGCAATTCAAGTTGGTTCCAGAGTACACACAGTCCTATTCAATTGATTGAGCTCATTCATTGGTGTTACAGGGTAATCCTATACAACAGCACTGCCCAGCTAACAAGTGACAGTGAGTCGATCCATGAGGTACAAAGAGGACTGTAGGCTGGCCCTCTGGGACCAGAACAAACTGAAAAGCCATCATTGAGAAAATCAAATAGAGAAATCAAAACCTCATCAAGATGTACCTTGTGTATCTCAAGACATATTACTGAAATGTCATCGTGCTTGCGAGCTCTAACTTTATTCCACTGGTTATTTCCTACAGACACCTGTCAGCCGGTTTGGTGAACAACATGAGCCAATGTCTGGCATGCATCATAACATGGCCATGGGAGATGGGGGAGGGGTAACAGCTCATGGAATGGCAGGAAGGGTCTGGAACCCTGTAGCCACCATGCAACTTCATGGCACCAATCCAAAGGTGGGTCCTGTCTCAAAGCTAAGTCCGTGTCAATATTATCAGGCTATATATGTGAAGCATTCTTTCAAAATGGGACGGAACTGGGCACAGGCTGTCGTGGAGGGAAAATGAAAAAAAATGACAGGGGGTGATTTTTGTTTTTTGACTTTCACATTTATTGATATTCTTATAAGTAAGTTAAACATGTAGTCTAAAACTCATGGAATACAAGAGTATTTTAAGGAAAGATAATTGGCATCATTCATTTTCACGAATACAAAACTCGAAACTTTACAGGCCTCTTTCGTAGTATTTTCCTTTTTTGACATGTCAATAAATGCAAACTTTAAAGTGAGCCATAATTTGTCAACGGAATGTCTGATGGGAGTGCGACAAACATTTTTGTAAGGTAAGGATTTTTTTCTCTTTCCTAATACCCGCAAACCCTCATTTCGCCCTCTGCGCAGTTCTGTCTCATTTTGCCAGAACGCCTCACATATATGGTCGTCAGTTACACGTGTCTATCAGCCGCTTTCATATAGGTGCATTATTGCTAGCTGCAGCAATTGGGAGACAGTCTTAAAATCTGTCCTTATTTCTATAAAACATAATTTACTTGAATATTTACTGCAAAATCCTCCAGGCCAAGTTCAATGTGTTCCTGATGTAGTGAATGCCCAATCTTTGAAGTTGTTAAACGTTAAAGGTCTAAAGTGGCTGCTCATCAGATAACTAAAATATACCAAGAGAAACAGAAGTGTTAGCAATTCTCTCCCCCGGCAGTAAGATATTCATTATGAAATGTTTACGTCAACTATGTTATTCAAGCATCTGGGACAGGGAGGCAGCGAACAGACTACACCTACCACTCCCAATTCAGATCACACTAAAAATACATGTACATGTACTCCACACCATGGACTATTTAGAAAGGTTCAGAGTGGGGGTTGGGCTGTTTGAATGAACATGGCCATGTCATGGCATCGTCAGGAACTGATACGGAGTTCAATCGCAATGGGTGGGTAGTACAGATCAGATGCGAAGGAATCCAAAGCTCGCCCATTATACGCCGCCATGCATGTCGTTGCCATCTTCAATCCAGAAATAGGAAGAAACTCTTCAAAACCTGAAAGCACAACAAGAATATAACAAATGGAACAAAGTTAATGGGATTACTTTGAGATGCATGGTGGCAGCAAATGCACCAGTCCTTTTCTGGTGTTGACGTCAATTTGAACATGTGCACATTAGGTTAAATGTGACGTAAAAAAATGAAAAGGACAGGTAAAATGAAGCGTCTCAAAAGTCTCTGTTGAAAATTATTGCCAGGTTATTTTCAAGATTGTTGTCTGTGCCTTATCTTAAACAACTTTGCTTGGGATTTTTTTTGCATTAAATATGAGTGTTAAAAACTATAGAAGATAAGAAAGTTTCATGTTTTATCTTTTTCTATAGGCACAGATATACATGTAAACATGTACTTGTACATACATGTACATGTACATGATGTATGTACATACATGCCATGATCAATTTCTAAGTAAAATAATATCAAGATGCTCACCGACGAAAGTTGTCAAATTTTCTGAAGGTATCCTTCGTCAGGGCAGGGTACGTCATCTGCGTGTCATGGTACACTCTGCATAAGAAGAAATGTAGGCCAACCTCCTCCACAGCGTCCGAGAGACAACCAATAGGTCTAGATGGCAAATTAAAGTACACATTCAAGTTCATGTACAGTTACATGACTTTTGTGTTTGTACACAAGAAGAACAAGAGCATGCATTACATGGGTTTTGAGTAAACTCCGTACCCAACAACCACAAGACTGTTAACGACTCGGTCCCTAACTGACGGGGTCTGACCGTCTGAGACAGCATGGCCACCTTGATCAGTTCCAGGTCAACTTGGTCCCAGGTACAAATGTATAAAGTCGGTCCAATGTCAACTAAGTCTCAAGTCAATTTAGTCCCAGGTCAAATTTGATATTAATGGAAAAAATGCTCTACAATTATATGACTGAGGGCGAAAAAGAAATAGCCTAATGACGGCCCTGGCAATGTAACCTACATGTAGGGCCTACCTGTCAAATCCTTTGTTTACGCATTTAGAACATACAATACACAGTTTCCTTGAGAAGTTTTCAAGAACATTAGGCACTTCGAACATTAATTAAATGAGCAATGTCAGGCTCCTGCCTGCAAAGAATGACCTCCATTCCTCCATCATCATGTTCCTGCACAATTGTGCCCAGGAGGGTTAGGATTAAGGAATGCATTGTGATTATTTATTATGAATACAATTTTCTGGGTAATTGCAACTAGCAAGGCACACTGGGCAGAAATATTTCTTAGATGAAAGTCTTGTACATACAAGAGGCGTCGTCCAAAAGTGCGTGCTGTGGGATAGCTCAAGGCGCCTACGCTACGACTGTTTCATGTACGACAATACCATGATTACTGTAATGACTTCCTGTCATGGCGCAGCGTACGTACACAAAATCCTTGTGTCGCAAGGAGAAACTACAAAAACTACATCTTCTGAGCAGAGTAAATACATAATCTGTAGGCTTACCTTGAGATTTCAGTCCGAATCTCCGAAATCATGCCAAAACATGGCCACGAAGGTCCCCACTCGTCACGCCATGACACTGCATGTACACATCATACGTCGCGACTTGACGAATTCCTGTTTTATTCACCCTCAATATTGGCTAAAATCTTACGAAAGCATGTCGACCCAAACCTTTCGTCTATATCAACGTGAACCTAGATAACCCATTTATTGATAGATTGACCACAAGTATGCGTCACAAAACTGCATTTTACTTTAAAAATGATGTTTTCTCGAAGTAGAAATGACAGCACGAAAACGCTAAATCGTACCAGGTCACAAGTCACACGCTGCATAAAAAACACACATTATCAGAATTTGTGCACGCTAGATGGCAACTGTCGACCGTACATAGCTTCATTGATGGTTTGTAGAGCCTTATTTGGTAATCTGTTTCATATTCATTTTAATAAACCAATCAATCTTTATATCTTTCGCGGGGTATTTAAATCCACCAACGAAACAAAGGGATCGCTGCACGTAATGTTTATTTACATCGCACTAGGTTGTCACGTGGTATTACCACTAACTCCATCTCGTCAACAGAGGGCGTACTTTTTATGCATGGGATTAAATTCTTCAAAACGCAAGGAAATTTCAAGGAGGCAGTCAGACCAAAATCAAGGCAACAGAGGCCACAGCGTCCTAGCTGAAATTCAATACCATTGATTTGAACATTTGTTAAAATGATTGGCAACCTTATTTTGAAAAAAAATTGTGAATTTACACAAGTCTTTATTCTGTGAATTCAGACAGGAAACCAAATTAATAGGATAAGTATTTGTGCTCATCTTTAGCAAACATTTAGATGATTAAATGATCATCCACATTAATGTTTCATTTAGGCAAATGTACAAAGCTTGTAAATAAAAACAACAAACATGATTTCTATGAAAAAATACAAAAACAAAAAACTACTAAACCTTTTTTTAAAGAAACTGAGTGAATATTAAAAGACTATTTTTTAAAGTAATCTTGATGAACTTTGATAGTTTGTGTATGCTTAAAGGTACATTGTGCATCAGAGGATAATTTGCCTTTTACAGGGTTTTTATCTCCGAAGCAACAAAAGTGCTCAATATTTTAACCTTGCGCAGAGTGGAACCAAATTTTTTGAAAACAAAAAAAATTGAGGGCCAATGAAGGTCACCTTCCATCTAATCCTCATTCGACCCTTGCCAAATAAGCTGGTTCAATGAACTTTGCAGCCAGGGCTGCACCTAGGCCGTGTCAACAAACTTTCGACCAGGCCTCCTGCCAAGTCTCATTGAAACATCAACAAAGACCTGTAACTTGACGCAGTCATCTCCCTGCATAACTGCATACCACAACCGCCAGTCAATTATCTTTCCAGCGCACTGTCTGGCAACTGTCTGGCAACTGTCTGGACACTGTCTGGCACGTGGCTTTTTGTTGTATTGCTATGAATAGGGTCTTGCGTAGTGCGGGAAAGTACCTGCTGCCCTTGGGCAGCAGTTGACGAGTTGTTGTAAAGTTTTTTTGTAAACGCTGCGCAAGGTTAAGTAGGGTGCACAACAAGCATTCTGGTCAAGTCTTAGCTGAGTGGCTACTATACATTTACATTTTGGACAAAACAGAGTAAACATAATTCGCAAGTCTTTGGGTCTCAATAAACTGGATTCTGTAGGCATCCCATTTTGAAACCCACATTCAGTGTTTGCTTTCTGACAATACCATTTCAAGTGGAATTATTTCACAGGGTATTTGTTATCAGTCCTATGTTCACTTTGATGTTTCTGTCATTAAAGAGAAAGTGCAACATTTGCTTTTGCTGCACTTTTCAGAAATAATTCGATTTGGAGGATTAGTATGTTAAAGCAAATATTGTTAAAATGACTTGTTTCACGTTTTGGGCTTCGAGATGCTGGAAAAACCAAGAAAATCATTCAAGTTCTTGTCGTCTGGTTCCCTGACCCCATATAAGATGAAATGGAGAATTTAAAGACTTTGGGGAATTGTAAGGTCAGAGAATCAGTCTAGCAGGCTTGTACCCCGTCACAGTTGAGTAATCAATTGCAAAGAAAACGCAGAATAACTAATTATGAAAAAGTAGGAGCAGTTTTTTCAAAAAAGCCAGTTTTCTCCAACGCTGGTTGGCCGACCAGCATTGGAAAAATATCATTTTTCTAGAAAATGTCAGCACACCAGGAGCCATGATTTTACAGGATGCTGTAGACTGTCATTCCCTAACAATCCAGTATGGTATTTTGTGATAATTTGATCATTTTGTTTTGTGATGTTTGCAAATGTTGTATCTTCCCTTTAAATCGGTAGGTACTTATCTGGGTAATTGCAAATGATCCTATGTGGCTTTCAAAAGTGAAGTTAACAGAAATACATTAAAATTTTAATTAAAATTGTACAGGCTGTAATATCTATTACCAAAATGTAATGTAGAGATAGCACAGTATACAATAAGTAGATGTATGTTCTATTAGGAACAAATTTAAGAATATACATTAAGGGAGTTTACAAAGTCTTGTTGTGACTGCGAAGATCTACATTTACACACAGTGGTGAATAGTTAAACACTTAAATATGTTAAAAGTCTACTAGCAACTTCCATCAGGAACAATTTAAGAACCTGAATTGTGTTTATGAAATCTTGGCTTTTTCCCTGGCTTTGGCTTCAAGCTTCATGATTTTTGTCACCTGATTTAACTCAGTACAATATTGGTCCATTTTCTTCTTTAGAGACACCAAATCCTGTCACACAAGGCCAATGGGTGGTTATTTTCACTGGGTTTGAATGTTTGTAGAATTCTTAGGAATCTAGTGCCAGAGATGAAGTTGAAGCCACAGCGAAGCCAGGGTTTCATAAACACCACAAAAAAGTTGGTAAGTATTGGATAGATTGATGGCAATCCATGTACTGGGTGAGGGAGGGGTGTTGGGTTGAGGAAGCGGGGGTCATTACATTCAAACACCTTAACATTAACTAAAGTCCCCTCTCCTTTCACAACTTTGCCATTTAATTTCAGATTCCAGTTATCGCACATTAAGATTTAAACAAATTTTCCCCAATCAAATCAAATGTAACTGTAGTCAATACACTATTTATATAAGACTTTGTACATTAACAAAATGTAATTAATGCACTGTTTAAAAATTTGTATGCTAAAATGGTTCACATCAGAGGGCTTGGCAGTTTGTGTTTGGATTTTTGAGGAGAGATGTGGAATAAGTGGGACATGAATTTTGATTGGTGCTGTAATGACTGGACAATTTCATCCTCAACGTTTGCTGTTGGGATGATAATGATTGCTAGTCAATGCCATGTTGGATGACATCACACCTTGTGGTATATCTTGATTGAGAAGAAGTCTGCCACTGCCAGCTGGCCATTTGATATGAATGTGATTCCATGTGGGAGATACAGACCCCTAGCCAGGCAATCAAGAAACCTGCCATCTAGGTCATAGTGGTGAATATGACCACTGTCAGGCACACCTTGGTACACTGCAAGGTAGATGCCTGAGCTGTCACAGCATACACCCTTGCAGTACTTCACTGGCTTACCCTTAATTGTTGGATTGATGGTGGCATTTGTTTTACCTTTGCCATCTACTATATCCACTTTCTTTGTGTCATATCCACTGACCACAACTCTATCAGTGTCGTCATCAACAGCCAGGTAGTGAGGTGGAGTCTGCACTGGTATGGTGTGTAGGATCTCACCATCAGTGGGTCTGTGTTCAGTCCACACCATATTGTCGGTGTCGCCTACTAAGATGCTATTCTTTGTTACTGCTAGACTCTGTAGGTTCATTTCTGTCTTGTCTACCTGATGCGTGGGCACCGTTGGGAACTGTGTAACAAGAGTGTTGTCTTTCATGTTGAACACCTTGACATAGTTGCTTCTATCCAACACAAGCAAGCGTTGCTCAGGATTGTGGATGGCTGCAACTGCCAGTGGACCTGTGGGTAAAGAAGAACTCAAATGTAACATATGCACAGTATATACATGATGATGTACTGTCATTATTCTCAGTCCCAATGAAATACACCTTATGAATTGGCCTACATGGCCTGCTTAATAAAGCCCGTTCACATAGAATCAATACATGAACATTGTGTTGAACCAAATGTATAATTGTAAATAACTGCAATGTCTTGGAGATACAGTTTCGCAAATACCTGTACTTTTTTTGTAGATAAACCATCTGTGCTATTCATGGTTCAAACCTAAAAATAGATTTATTCTCATATTTATTGTTTACTTGTTATTGTTGTAGCAAAACAAAGTTATTCAATTTTCAAATGACCCATTGAACAAAATATAAAGCAATTTTCAGTTATCAAGTAATTGGAAACTTGATAAAAATAACTCAGATCTTGCAAAGTACACTGGTTCCTGCCCCATATTAGAATTAACTAGAGGTTTGTGTTCGTCCATGTAACAAACGCAGGGTGATGGGGCGTGGAACTACCGTACCTGTAAATTCAACAGTTGTAAATGTTTTGTCAAACAAACAGGAACTTACAAACTTTTAACATTTTCAATTTAAGCATTGAAGAATTTGAACAAAAATGTATCATTTTAGAGATTGATTGATTTCAACATCTTTTTTTTCAAATTCCTTGCATTTTTATGACATCATTAGTAAAAATGTGCATATAAGTGTGTGTTGACATAGTTTACACAGGTTATGCAACATAAAGTGCAAGAACTTCGGAAATATAATATACATAACACGTCTGCAGAATGCACTTAATGCAGGATTCACCAATAGCACAAACAGCTCGATTTTTGAGAATCAAAATTTTGATCCACAAAATATAATCTTGCAAGAATAACACACAAACGGCCAATTTTTAAAGGATGGTTGTGTGGGTGTTTAGGACTATATACTTAAATACTCTTTGTAGCCCAGGTGGGTGCTTTCTAGGGTGTAGTGTCTCTGTAAATCACTTGTAATTAGATATGTGGTGACACGTACCATTTTGTCACATCTTTGTACCACAGTGCATGTTTGTACAAAGTTTTATCTTCATACCTTGAACCATTAGAGAGAAATTCCATTTGTTTTAATATTTATGCTTCCTGTGGTATTTTGAATTCACCTAACCTGACCATTAACCCCGGAAGGTCAAGCGACTTCAGGTGTACACACGACAAAAAATGTTCATCAACGTACATGTATGGTCTTTCAGATCATGAAGTGTGAACATGAAAGCCATGGGGCATTATTGTCTAGAAAAAACAACAACACAGCAACATACATGTACACACTAAAGAAGAACAAAAACAAAACCAAGTTAGGGTGATCTTGATGGGGGCTCGGCCTCATCACCCGCTAATAATTATAGGGATCAGGCGTAGAACATTCTACTCACAGAGCAGATTGGTTTGTTTGCAAAGCAACCTAAAAACAATCTTGTTCTTTTCTAAAGGCTACAGAGTCCCCCAAAGATAATCCTTTTTCTTCTAAACAAAGTGAAATCAGTAATAAGATAAACAGAGTTTTGTTGTAGTTTTGTGTTATTGTGTGTGTGTCTGATTTTTTGTGGCGTACATAACCAATCGACATAGTGCAGTAGAATCATGTTAGAATTGCGTCAACACAGCTTGTGAAATATTGTCCAATTATAATTACATGATATACAAATGGACGCGAAATGCACAAAATCTGAGACAAAGAAAACTCAGTGTACAAAAAATACATATTGTTGTCTAAGGGGTGTGGCTAACCCGCAAACGGCGATTGAGAATTTGTTGGGAGAACATAATCAAATTTGTTTGGATAGCACTACCATTGTCATACCAGCACATCAATTCCTTGCCAGTATTATATTGGTTTTCATTCTCAGTTGTCAGATCTGTATGTGCAGGGGAAGACTGAATTATAATTTCCTCTCGTTGATGAACATGTACATGAGAGAAACTTACGTTGTAGGGGAATGGTTCCCTTGTGTTGTCCCTCATTGCTGCAGATGACCACTCGGTTGTTCAAACAGTCTGCCACAGCAATCTCACCAGGTTGAGTAGCAGTAACACCTACAGCCCCATTGAACCGTCCTGGACCACTTCCCCCTTTACCAATCTCACGACACATCTCCCACCTGAGTTTCATCTGGATAACAAGTACATACATGTTTAACGTTAAGCTTAAGCATTTTGGAGACCTCCGTCCAGCCATACACAATAATTCAAATGTTAAGTAATATTATTATGTACTTGTATGCGTTGGGAAAATTTAAGATTTGATTGATTGATTGATTGAACGTTTCTTGTGAATTGCTATTTTGTAGCCAGACAAACAATATTATATCCACTTTTGAACGAGACATTAAATAGAAAATCTCTCTTTTGTGTAAGGACACAATACTGGTGAACAAAAGTGGGACATGGGGATCAAAAATAAAATTGAGTGTAATTGTGGTGGATTTACATAGAGTCGGGATGACCTCCAACTTTGGTGAAATCTGTAGCTACTCTTTTATTGCCTGACAACATGAACTCGAGAACTATCTGGAACATGACTAGCGCCCTCTATAGTCTGATACTATTACATCCCCCTTTTTCAAAAAAGAAATGCTTATCTAGAAATAAATACTGCTTCTGAAAATGAAATAAAGGTGTCGGATTGGTAAAGATGGGGGTAATGAGAGTTCTTTTGCTTTAACACGTTTTCTAGTACTAATGTGATATCTCAAAATCTCATTGCAGAAGAAAGATAAACAAAACAAAAAACAATAAAGGTCATTTTCTTGTGTGCCATTACTTCCAACCATGTTCCAACAGGTCAAAAATAAATAAATAATACAAATCAGTTGTTATAACCTGAAAAACAAAATGCTCTCTGGTGCCATATGAATCTGTCTCTGTAGTCTTTCTGAATACAAGGCGGAAAAAAAAATTGGTTTTCTTCTGAAAACAAAAAAAAGGAGGAAATAATGAATTAAACAATCTTTGCATGACTTCTGCATCTTAGAAAAAGAAAAAAAATCTGGTTTTCATGTGTTTAGTGTAGTCATCTACATATCCATGAAAACAAAAAGTACAATAACAATAAGAGTAACAAAAAAAATTGATGGTGATAAACTGATAATGTTCACACAACTGTTCACAGATCAAGTCTCTTTGGTGGTTTGACTTGCCGACCTGATCGCGTGATAGTGGGAGTTTTCGGGGTGTCCCATACTTCTCTGTTACGAGACGGTGAAGTGTCATCTTCGATTACTATACCTCATACATATTCATGATCGAGAGCTGAACGTTCACTGGTCAATTCACCATCACGTGCCAGATGTTATTCTTGCTGTTTACCAAACGCGCGCGCGAGGATTCACGCACATTGTAAATACGCATGCATAGTAGACTGACGCATGGGTTACCTGTGCGACAGTCTACAACGCATGCGCTTTACAGAGCAATCGAGGCACGGGTGCAGTACGCACGCGCGAACATCGCCCAGGAGAGATGCATGGTTGCATGGTTCGCGTAAATGTTAATTTCCAGAGTTAATGATACCGTACTGGAGAAAATTTATAGACCGTGTAAAGATGTCTCCTGTACAAAAGAAAGTTGTACACATTGCAAACAACTGTATTTACAACTGTAGTAACTGTATTATCGTGATTATATTGCAAACGAACCGAACTAGTAATTGAAGTTGAATTTTTTGGTGAGCTGTACAAGTATCCCCGAATTTTGTTTTAGGTGCATAATAATAAAACAAAATTCAGCAACTGAATATGTATGAGGTATAGTAAAACAAATATAACATGGTTTATTTCGGGTGGGCAGTCAATATTAGCTCCCCTCGGTATTGGAAGTTGTCAACTTCCAATACCTCGGGGAGCGAATATTGACTGTCCACTCTCTAACCATGTTATATTTGTACAATGTGACACGTTTTTTTGGCAGGTTCAGTGTCACGAAGATGGCGGCGATTGCGTCGCGAATAATTACTCAGTCATTTACGTACAATGTGTGGCACGTTTTCGCATCAAAATCTCACCTTTTTGAGGCGGCGATATGAATGTCAGTAGCGTCAATGACGAGGGAAGAACCGCGCTGCCACCATGTAATGGGTGGTGTATTCACATAGAGTCGGGATGACCTCCAACTTTGGTGAAATCTGTGGCTACTCTTTTATTGGCTGACAACATGAACTCAAGAACTATCTGGAACATGACTAGCGCCCTCTATAGTCTGATACTATTACAACTGGAGTGTATTTATTTTGTTTCCCTTTCATAATGCTCAACCGGCCTTCCCTCAATAGAAAATAATAATGAGAAGATAAGTTTTAAAGCATCTTTCCTTTATTAGCAGCTTTATGTTGGTGATAGGGAGAAAGTTAACATTAGTTACATAGTGTCCACTTCCTGCTTGTAACCAGACCATAAATGTCAGAAATGGAGATAATTATAGTTTCTTTATTGAAATATAAGCTAGTCATTGCTGAAAATGTAAAATTTAGACGATTTCTTTTTTATATAATATTTTGTCGCAAATTTAACAAGTGAACACCGTAACTAATGTTAAATAAAATGAGAGATTTAGCTGTTAAACCATTCTAATAGCAGATCAATTGATAATTTTATGACAACAGTGTCTCACAGTAAGTACCCCAGAGGGAAATTCATCCATTAAAAATTAAATTCCTGTGACGATCTTATATGGACCTCTTTTGACAATCTCTGTATCAAAATGTTACGTAAGTTACATGCAGTGACATGTGGACACCACAGAGGCCTTCATTTACATAACTTTATATTGTTATTGAGCCCTAAACTGATATTAAATTGTTGTTCTCCATAATACCATAGGGACCCATTTTAAGTAATTAACACGAATATTCCAATGGGAAGTTTTCGCTTGTAGATATTAACTATCGTATTATACAAAGTGCACATTGTAACTAATGCAACTTTGGTGTCCAGCTGTAACTAACGTTAAATCACATGCATGACATTTGTACTCCTAGTGCTCTGGATATCACAGTAAATAGTTGTTGTTTAAAACCAATCAGCTATTATTTACTTTTCTACCCATGTAGCTTGATACTAACTTCAATACAATATTCATCTGAGGAAATAAATTGTAACCGTGTTTTTAAGTCATTCAAAAAGGCTTACTTGTTATGTCCTGTTTTTAAGTGGTATTTTGAGGTTAATTTTCACCAAAAAAAAATCAAGAATGTTACCACTAAAAAATGAAAATTGTGGATTTTTAAAATTTTATTTATCCGTTCATACTTGTAGTGAAGCTAAACATGTTAAGCCACCAAAACATATTTCACCCAACTATTTAGTTGTCAGGAGTGACAACATTGAGTTCCACCCTAAAATGCAGCCAGTATTGTGTCCTTACACTTTTATTTCCTTTTGGAATTCCTGTTCAAGTTTTGAAGAGCACTGAGAGTACATCTTTTATTCTTTTCTGAAATGTTTTCAGATGAAATGGACAAAACTTTATGCAAGTTGCTTTTCCATTTCTATTACTGAATTGGATTCAGATTTCACAGGCCAGACAACCCAGAATTTTCATATTTAATTGGTTGGAAATTTTGAGGTCGGATGAGCAAGCAGTTCTTAGCAGAAGTGAAGATGAAAGTTGCATAATTTATATGTGATCGCATCTTATAGTTCCATGGCTTATGTACATGTACAGGCTAAGTCACAGCCAGCAATGTGCCAAAGTACCAGCCAAATCATCATTACCAAACTATACACTTAAACCGCCAATGATAAGTTTGTGGGTTGATTTTTGTTTTTCAGAATTGAATAGATGTCAGTTGAGCAACATCAGACTTTGCTCCTCTTCTGACCATTGATGACTACCTTTCTGTCAGTCTGTCAGTCAGTTGGCCAGCCAGTGCAGTCCTACAAGCCAACTGAATGTGAAACCCAACTGAGTGGTTTGGAACTATAGCCTGATGAACAAGCCAGTCAATGCCTGACTGTCAGCCAGTACATGTAAGTGACTTTGCCTGACAGTGATCATTGCATATGATTTGATCTGATGCCTCATTTTCCCAAGGTCTTTGCAGCACTTCTGAGACATTTAAATACAATAGTTTTATGTGCTTGACAATTTCCTCTTCTGTTTCAACTACAAACTTGCATGCTGGAAGCCTGGAAAAACCATTGAAAACTCCAGAGCTGGTAGAGCATTGACCTGAGATATTTGCTTCATTTGAAGCATTACTTTGTTTGTGAATGTATATTAGACTAAACAATTTATTTCCTCAAGTCTCACAAGTATAAAGTATTCAAATAACTCAACACGATACAAATTTGCGTTAAAGAAAATCTATGAATGTTAATTATAATAAATAAAAGTCCAAATAAACATACCTGTAAGAAGTACTGGAGAGTTGTCAGGTAAAAATACAGGAATATAGCACAACTTTAATACATGTGTTGGCAGGATCATTGCTTGGAGAACAATGAGACCAACTTCCTATTTCCTTGTTGATGTGCAACTCACTGGCTCTGGGTCAATCAATTATTTTTTTTTCAAAGGTAAAATAAGTATGGACTAATACATTATAAAAGGGCAGGGGCAAAAATTAAAAAGGGGTACCATTTTCCTTGATCTCTACACCGCGATGTAGTCCAGATCTCCAATTCTGAGCCTAAGACATTGAAATACAAATACCAAAACTTGAACCAAACAATGGAAAAAAAAAGATGATTTGCTTCAAGTTTGAACTTGTGAAATCTCAGTTGTGCTGATGTTTGGGGGAGGATGGCTCAACACCATTTGACTATTGGGGAAATGTTCAATGTGAACAATGTTGAATATTATTTGAGTTAGTGGGGGGGGGGGGCGTGTCTGAACAGCATCTGACTATTGGAAATGTTCAATGTGAACAATGTTGAATATTATTTCAGTGGGGGGGGGTGGGTCTGAACACCATCTGACTATTGGGGAAATGTTCAAAGTGAACAATGTTGAATATTATTTCAGTGGGGGGTGGTGGGTCTGAACACAATCTGACTATTAGGGAAATGTTCAAAGTGAACAATGTTGAATATTATTTGGGGGGCGGGTCTGAACACCATCTGAGTATTGGGGAAATGTTCAATGTGAACAATGTTGAATATTATGGGGGGGGGGGTTCTGAACACCATCTGACTATTGGGGAAATGTTCAATGTGAACAATGTTGAATATTATTTGAGTAGTGGGGGGCGGGTCTGAACACAATCTGACTATTGGGGAAATGTTCAATGTGAACAATGTTGAATATTATTTGAGTGGGGGGTTGTCTGAACACCATCTGACTATTGGGGAAATGTGCAATGTGAACAATGTTGAATATTATTTGAGAAGGGGGGGCTCTGAAGACCATCTGACTATTGGGGAAATGTTCAATGTGAACAATGTTGAATATTTTTTGAGTGGTGGGGGGGCTGGGTCTGAACACCACCTAACTATTGGGGAAATGTTCAATGTGAACAATGTTGAATATTATTTGAGTGGGGGGGGGCCGGTCTGAACACCATCTAACTATTGGGGAAATGTTCAATGTGAACAATGTTGAATAGTATTTGAGTGCGGGGGGGGGGGGTCTGAACACCATCTGACTATTGGGGAAATGTTCAAAGTAAACAATGTTGAATATTATTTGAGGGGGGGGGGCAGGTCTGAACACCATCTGACTATTGGGGAAATGTTCAACAATGTGAACAATGTTGAATATTATTTGATTGGGGGGGGGGTGGGTCTGGACACCATCTGACTATTGGGGAAATGTTCAATGTGAACAATGTTGAATATTATTTGATTGCGTGGGGGGGTCTGAACACCATCTGACTATTGGGGAAATGTTCAATGTGAACAATGTTGAATATTATTTGAGTGGTGGGGGGGCTGGGTCTGAACACCACTTGGGGAAATGTTCAATGTGAACAATGTTGAATATTATTTGAGTGGGGGGGGGCCGGTCTGAACACCATCTAACTATTGGGGAAATGTTCAATGTGAACAATGTTGAATAGTATTTGATCGGGGGTCGAGTGTGAACACCATCTGACTATTGGGGAAATGTTCAAAGTGAACAATGTTGAATATTATTTGAGGGGGGGGGGGAGGTCTGAACACCATCTGACTATTGGGGAAATGTTCAACAATGTGAACAATGTTGAATATTATTTGATTGGGGGGGGTGGGTCTGAACACCATCTGACTATTGGGGAAATGTTCAAAGTGAACAATGTTGAATATTATTTGATTGGGGGGAATGTCTGAACACCATCTGACTATTGGGGAAATGTTCAATGTGAACAATGTTGAATATTATTTGATTGCATGGGGGGGTCTGAACACCATCTGACTATTGGGGAAATGTCCAATGTGAACAATGTTGAATATTATTTGAGTGGGGAGCGGGTCTGAACACCATCTGACTATTGGGGAAATGTTCATAGTGAACAATGTTGAATATTAATTGAGTGGGGGGGGGCGGGTCTGAACACCATCTGACTATTGGGGGCACTGATCTATATTAAAGAATGATTTTGGCCTCATCCCACAACAGGTAGCACTGTGGTATATTTGATACGGTATACATGTATTTCAACAGTCACATGATTTAATAGGCCTGCTGGGCAGGTATGTGCGCTCACGTGGGAGAGTTCAAAGAGGTATTACACTATAGTTATTTTAGGGCATATTTTGTGTTTATTTTTTTGCTCAAGAAAAGAGCAACTACAAAGCGTGGCGAGTTAATTCTTATTCTGAATAAATGAATGAATGAATTTATTTTCTCCAAACCAGGTTTTACCAGTCAATTTGAGTGTGTAATTTCCACTATAGAGCCTCATGAAAATTGTAAATTCTTAATTTGTTTGCTGAAAAGCAAACTGCAGTCAAGTTCCTTTATTAATTTTGGAAGTTTGTTGAACTGGCAACCAAATAGGTAAAGCAATACAAACAGAGGTATGGAATTGAACTCATGAAAACCAGGAAATGTCAAGGATCAAGGCTGACATCAAGGAAACGGAAGCCATAGCTTCCTGAAAGTCAATACAGGGCGAGTGAAAAAAAAACACCGAAACCTAAATGTTGGGACCATTGTGTTCTTTCAGCTCAACGAAAACAAATCATGTAGGGATGTGTGTGAATTGTTTTCGTTTTGCTGAAAGAATGCATTTTTGACAGGGATGTGTTTAAAATTCCGCAACTTAAAAAGTACATGAGTGATTTGAATGATTCTTGCGCTAAAAGAAAGCTTATGAATTGGCCTTTCATATCCTAGATTTTGAAAGTGCTACATGCAGAACTTCACTAAAATAGTAGTCCTGACATTTGGGTTTTTTTCTCACCCTGTACAATTGATTTGAACATTTGTTAAAATAATTTGGAATCTTTCACATTTAAAGAAGTTTTTAAACTTTTAATAGGAAATGTATAACACTTAAAATCACAATCAGATGAGTACAATTAATGCACGTCTTTGTTCTGTAATTTCAGGAAATCAAATTAATTGAAGTAATGTGGCTCATATTTTGCAGAAATTTTGATGATCAAATCATCATCAACATAAGTGCCACACTGATAAAAATGTAAGTGTACAAAGTGAACAATGTTGAATATTATTTGAGTGGGGGGGGGCGGGTCTGAACACCATCTGACTATTGGGGAAATGTTCAATGTGAACAATGTTGAATATTATTTGAGTGGGGGGCGGGTCTGAACACCATCTGACTATTGGGGAAATGTTCAATGTGACCAATGTTAAATATTATTTGAGACGTGGGAGGGGGCGGGTCTGAACACAATCTGACTATTGGGAAATTTCAAAGTTTTTAAACAATGTCGAATATTATTGGAGTAGTGGGGGCGGGTCTGAACACCATCTGACTATTGGGGAAATGTTCAATGTGAACAATGTTGAATATTATTCGAGTGGTGGGGGGGGTGGGTCTGAATACCATCTGACTATTGGGGAAATGATCAATGTGAACAACGTTGAATATCATTTGAGTTGGGCGGGTCTGATCACCATCTGACTATTAGGGAAATGTTCAATGTGAACAATGTTCAATATTATTCGAGTGGTGGGGGTGGGTCTGAATACCATCTGACTATTGGGGCAATGATCAATGTGAACCATGTTGAATATTATTCGAGTGGTAGGGGGGGGGGTCTGAACACCATCTGACTATTGGGGAAATGTTCAATATGAACAATATTGAATTTTATTTGAGTTGGGGGCGGGTCTGAACACAATCTGACTATTGGGGAAATGTTCAAAGTGAACAATGTTGAATATTATTTGAGTGGGGGGCGGCGGACTAAACACCATCTGACTATTGGGGAAATGTTCAAAGTGAACAATGTTGAATATTATTTGAGCGGGGGGGGGGAGGGGGGGGGGCGGTCTGAACACCATCTGACTATTGGGGAAATGTTCAATGTGAACAATGTTGAATATTATTTGAGTTGTTGGGGGCGGGTCTGAACACAATCTGACTATTGGGGAAATGTTCAGTGTGAACAATGTTGAATATTATTTGAGTGGGGGCGGGTCTGAACACAATTTGACTATTGGGAAATGTTCAAAGTGAACAATGTTGAATATTATTTGAGTAGTGGGGCGATCTGAACACCATCTGACTATTGGGGAAATGTTCAATGTAAACAATGTTGAATATTATTTGAGTGGGGGGGGGGGGGGTCTGAACACAATTTGACTATTGGGGAAATGTTCAAAGTGAACAATGTTGAATATTATTTGAGGGGGCGGTCTGAACACCATCTGTTGGGGAAATGTTCAATGTGAACAATGTTGAATATTATTTGTGTAGTAGGGGGGGGGCGGGTCCAAACACAATCTGACTTTTGGGGGCACTGATCAATATTGAAGAATGATTTTGGCCTCATCCCACAACAGGTAGCACTGTGGTATATTTGATGCGGTATACATGTATTTCAACAGTCACATGATTTAATAGGCCTGCTGGGCAGGTATGTGCGCTCACGTGGGAGAGTTCAAAGGGGTATTACACTATAGTTATTTTAGGGCATATTTTGTGTTTATTTTTTTGCTCAAGAAAAGAGCAACTACAAAGCGTGGCGAGTTAATTCTTATTCTGAATGTATGAATGAATGAATTTATTTTCTCCAAACCAGGTTTTACCAGTCAATTTGAGTGTGTAATTTCCACAATAGAGTCGCATGAAAATTGTAAATTCTTAATTTGTTTGCTGAAAAGCAAACTGCAGTCAAGTTCCTTTATTAATTTTGGAAGTTTGTTGAACTGGCAACCAAATAGGTAAAGCAATACAAACAGATGGTATGGAATTCAACTCATGAAAACCAGGAAATGTCAAGGATCAAGGCTGACATGAAGGAAACGGAAGCCATAGCTTCCTGAAAGTCAATACAGGGTGAGTTAAAAAAAAAAAAAAAACCCAAATGTTGGGACCATTGTGTTCTTTCAGCTCAACGAAAACAAATTATGTAGGGATGTGTGTGAATTGTTTTTGTTTTGCTGAAAGAATGCATTTTTGACGCGGATTTGTTTAAAATTCCGTAACTTAAAAAGTACATGAGTGATTTGAATGATTCTTGTACTAAAAGAAAGCTTATAAATTGGCCTTTCATATCCTAGATTTTGAAATTGCTACATGCAGAACTTCACTAAAACAGTAGTCCCGACATTTGGGTTTTTTCTCACCCTGTACAGTTGATTTGAACATTTGTTAAAATAATTTGGAATCTTTCACATTTAAAGAAGTTTTTAAACTTTTAATAGGAAATGTATAACACTTAAAATGACAATCAGATGAGTACAATTAATGCACGTCTTTATTCTGTAATTTCAGGAAATCAAATTAATTGAAGTAATGTGGCTCATATTTTGCAGAAATTTTGATGATCAAATCATCATCAACATAAGTGCCACACTGATAAAAATGTAAGTGTACAAAGTGAACAATGTTGAATATTATTTGAGTGGGGGGCGGGTCTGAACACCATCTGACTATTGGGGAAATGTTCAATGTGAACAATGTTGAATATTATTTGAGTGGGGGGGGGCGGGTCTGAACACCATCTGACTATTGGGGAAATGTTCAATGTGAACAATGTTAAATATTATTTGAGACGTGGGAGGGGGCGGGTGCGGGTCTGAACACAATCTGACTATTGGGGAAATTTCAAAGTTTTTAAACAATGTCGAATATTATTTGAGTAATGGGGGCGGGTCTGAACACCATCTGACTATTGGGGAAATGTTCAATGTGAACAATGTTGAATATTATTCGAGTGGTGGGGGGGGGTGGGTCTGAATACCATCTGACTATTGGGGAAATGATCAATGTGAACAACGTTGAATATCATTTGAGTGGGGGGGGGGGCGGGTCTGATCACCATCTGACTATTAGGGAAATGTTCAATGTGAACAATGTTGAATATTATTCGAGTGGTGGGGGGGGTGGGTCTGAATACCATCTGACTATTGGGGAAATGATCAATGTGAACCATGTTGAATATTATTCGAGTGGTAGGGGGGGGGGTCTGAACACCATCTGACTATTGGGGAAATGTTCAATGTGAACAATGTTGAATATTATTTGAGCTGGGGGCGGGTCTGAACACCATCTGACTATTGGGGTCTGAACACAATCTGACTATTGGGGAAATGTTCAAAGTGAACAATGTTGAATATTATTTGAGTGGCGGGGGGGGGGGGGCGGGTCTGAACACCATCTGACTATTGGGGAAATGTTGAATGTGAACAATGTTGAATATTATTTGAGTGGGGGGGGCGGGTCTGAACACCATCTGACTATTGGGGAAATGTTCAATGTGAACAATGTTGAATATTATTTGAGTGGGGGGGCGGGTCTGAACACAATTTGACTATTGGGGAAATGTTCAAAGTGAACAATGTTGAATATTATTTGAGTAGTGGGGGGGGGGGCCGATCTGAACACCATCTGACTATTGGGGAAATGTTCAATGTAAACAATGTTGAATATTATTTGAGTGGGGGGGGGGGCGGGTCTGAACACAATTTGACTATTGGGGAAATGTTCAAAGTGAACAATGTTGAATATTATTTGAGGGGGCGGTCTGAACACCATCTGTTGGGGAAATGTTCAATGTGAACAATGTTGAATATTATTTGTGTAGTAGGGGGGGGGGCGGGTCCAAACACAATCTGACTTTTGGGGGCACTGATCAATATTGAAGAATGATTTTGGCCTCATCCCACAACAGGTAGCACTGTGGTATATTTGATACGGTATACATGTATTTCAACAGTCACATGATTTAACAGGCCTGCTGGGCAGGTATGTGCGCTCACGTGGGAGAGTTCAAAGGGGTATTACACTATAGTTATTTTAGGGCATATTTTGTGTTTATTTTTTTGCTCAAGAAAAGAGCAACTACAAAGCATGGCGAGTTAATTCTTATTCTGAATATATGAATGAATGAATTTATTTTCTCCAAACCAGGTTTTACCAGTCAATTTGAGTGTGTAATTTCCACAATAGAGTCGCATGAAAATTGTAAATTCTTAATTTGTTTGCTGAAAAGCAAACTGCAGTCAAGTTCCTTTATTAATTTTGGAAGTTTGTTGAACTGGCAACCAAATAGGTAAAGCAATACAAACAGATGGTATGGAATTGAACTCATGAAAACCAGGAAATGTCAAGGATCAAGGCTGACATGAAGAAAACGGAAGCCATAGCTTCCTGAAAGTCAATACAGGGTGAGTTAAAAAAAAAAAAAAAAACCCAAATGTTGGGACCATTGAAATTGCTACATGCAGAACTTCACTAAAACAGTTGTCCCGACATTTGGGTTTTTTCTCACCCTGTACAATTGATTTGAACATTTGTTAAAATAATTTGGAATCTTTCACATTTAAAGAAGTTTTTAAACTTTTAATAGGAAATGTATAACACTTAAAATCACAATCAGATGAGTACAATTAATGCACGTCTTTGTTCTATAATTTCAGGAAATCAAATTAATTGAAGTAATGTGGCTCATGTTTTGCAGAAATTTTGATGATCAAATCATCATCAACATAAGTGCCACACTGATAAAAATGCAAGTGTACAAAGTGAACAATGTTGAATATTATTTGAGTGGGGGCGGTCTGAACACCATCTGACTATTAGGGAAATGTTCAATGTGAACAATGTTGAATATTATTCGAGTGGTGGGGGGGGGGCGAGTCTGAACACCATCTGACCGTATTGGGGGAATGTTCAACAATGTAAACAATGTTGGGGGGGGGCGGGTCTGAACACCATCTGACTATTGGGGAAATGTTCAATGTGAACAATGTTGAATATTATTTGAGTGGGGGGTGGGCGGGTCTGAACACCATCTGACTATTGGGGAAATGTTCAATGTGAACAATGTTGAATATTATTTGAGTGGGGAGGGGGCGGGTCTGAACACCATCTGACTATTGGGGAAATGTTCCTAATGTGAACTATGTTGAATATTATTTAATTAGTGGGGGGAGGGGGGGCGGGTCTGAACACCATCTGACTATTGGGGAAATGTTCAATGTGAACAGTGTTAAATATTATTTGAGTGGGAGGGGCCGGGTCTGAACGCCATCTGACTATTGGGGAAATTTTCAATGTGAACAATGTTGAATATTATTTGAGTGGGGGGTTGTCTGAACACCATCTGACTATTGGGGAAATGTTCAATGTGAACAATGTTGAATATTATTTGAGTGGGGGGTGGGCGGGTCTGAACACCATCTGACTATTGGGGAAATGTTCAATGTGAGCAATGTTGAATATTATTTGAGTGGGGGGGGGGTGGGTCTGAACACCATCTGACTATTGGGGAAATGTTCAATGTGAACAATGTTGAATATTATTTGATTGCGTGGGGGGGTCTGAACACCATCTGACTATTGGGGAAATGTTCAATGTGAACAATGTTGAATATTATTTGAGTGGTGGGGGGGCTGGGTCTGAACACCACCTAACTATTGGGGAAATGTTCAATGTGAACAATGTTGAATATTATTTGGGGGGGGGGGGGTCGGTCTGAACACCATCTAACTATTGGGGAAATGTTCAATGTGAACAATGTTGAATAGTATTTGAGTGGGGGGGGTCTGAACACCATCTGACTATTGGGGAAATGTTCAAAGTGAACAATGTTGAATATTATTTGGGGGGGGGGGGGCAGGTCTGAACACCATCTGACTATTGGGGAAATGTTCAACAATGTGAATAATGTTGAATATTATTTGATTGGGGGTGGGTCTGAACACCATCTGACTATTGGGGAAATGTTCAAAGTGAACAATGTTGAATATTATTTGAGTGGGGGGGGGGGGTCTGAACACCATCTGACTATTGGGGAAATGTTCAATGTGAACAATGTTGAATATTATTTGATTGCATGGGGGGGGGTCTGAACACCATCTGACTATTGGGGAAATGTCCAATGTGAACAATGTTGAATATTATTTGAGTGGGGGGAGCGGGTCTGAACACCATCTGACTATTGGGGAAATGTTCATAGTGAACAATGTTGAATATTAATTGAGTGGGGGGGGGGGCGGGTCTGAACACCATCTGACTATTGGGGGCACTGATCTATATTAAAGAATGATTTTGGCCTCATCCCACAACAGGTAGCACTGTGGTATATTTGATACGGTATACATGTATTTCAACAGTCACATGATTTAATAGGCCTGCTGGGCAGGTATGTGCGCTCACGTGGGAGAGTTCAAAGAGGTATTACACTATAGTTATTTTAGGGCATATTTTGTGTTTATTTTTTTGCTCAAGAAAAGAGCAACTACAAAGCATGGCGAGTTAATTCTTATTCTGAATATATGAATGAATGAATTTATTTTCTCCAAACCAGGTTTTACCAGTCAATTTGAGCGTGTAATTTCCACAATAGAGCCTCATGAAAATTGTAAATTCTTAATTTGTTTGATGAAAAGCAAATTGCAGTCAAGTTCCTTTATTAATTTTGGAAGTTTGTTGAACTGGCAACCAAATAGGTAAAGCAATACAAACAGATGGTATGGAATTGAACTCATGAAAACCAGGAAATGTCAAGGATCAAGGCTGACATCAAGGAAACGGAAGCCATAGCTTCCTGAAAGTCAATACAGGGTGAGTGAAAAAAAAACACCGAAACCTAAATGTTGGGACCATTGTGTTCTTTCAGCTCAACGAAAACAAATTATGTAGGGATGTGTGTGAATTGTTTTCGTTTTGCTGAAAGAATGCATTTTTGACGCAGATGTGTTTAAAATTCGGTAACTTAAAAAGTACATGAGTGATATGAATGATTCTTGTACTAAAAGAAAGCTTATAAATTGGCCTTTCATATCCTAGATTTTGAAATTGCTACATGCAGAACTTCACTAAAACAGTAGTCCCGACATTTGGGTTTTTTTCTCACCCTGTACAATTGATTTGAACATTTGTTAAAATAATTTGAATCTTTCACATTTAAAGAAGTTTTAAAACTTTTAATAGGAAATGTATAACACTTAAAATCACAATCAGATGAGTACAATTAATGCACGTCTTTATTCTGTAATTGCAGGAAATCAAATTAATTGAAGTAATGTGGCTCATGTTTTGCAGAAATTTTGATGATCAAATCATCATCAACATAAGTGCCACACTGATAAAAATGCAAGTGTACAATGTGAACAATGTTGAATATTATTTGAGTGGGGGGGTGGGTCTGAACACCATCTGACTATTGGGGAAATGTTCAATGTGAACAATGTTGAATATTATTTGAGTGGGGGGCGGGTCTGAACACCATCTGACTATTGGGGAAATGTTCAATGTGAACAATGTTGAATATTATTTGAGTGGGGGGCGGGTCTGAACACCATCTGACTATTGGGGAAATGTTCAATGTGAACAATGTTGAATATTATTCGAGTGGTGGGGGGGGGCGGTTCTGAACACCATCTGACTATTGGGGAAATGTTCAATGTGAGCAATGTTGAATGTTATTTGAGTAGTGGGGGGGGAGGGGGGCGGGTCTAAACGCCATCTGACTATTGGGGAAATGTTCAATGTGAACAATGTTGAATATTATTCGAGTGGTGGGGGGGGCTGGGTCTGAACGCCATCTGACTATTGGGGAAATGTTCAATGTGAACAATGTTGAATATTATTCGAGTGGTGGGGGGGGGGGTCTGAACACCATCTGACTATTGGGGAAATGTTCAATGTGAACAATGTTGAATATTATTTGAGTGGGGGCGGGTCTGAACACCATCTGACTATTGGGGAAATGTTATTATTATTATTATTATTATTTATTCGGCCAAATTACAAGGTACAACAAGCAATTCACAAAAGTAAACTAAACTAAACAAAAACAATCCAATCCAAGCTGGCCAGGATTGACAAAAGTATAATAAAACACTGTGACTCGAAAGCCTGTCAATCCTAACTTGAATGGTACATGTAACATACAAAATATATTAAAAATTAGGTATAAAATTCAATGAAAAAGAAGACCGCCTTAAAAATAATACTTAAAAAGATAAATAGATTTAAAAGATTTGTTCAATGTGAACTATGTTGAATATTATTCGAGTAGTCGGGGGGGGGGGGTCTGAACACCATCTGACTATTGAGGAAATGTTCAATGTGAACAATGTTGAATATTATTCGAGTAGTGGGGGGGGGGGCGGGGAATGATTCTTGTACTAAAAGAAAGCTTATGAATTGGCCTTTCATATCCGAGATTTTGAAAGTGCTACATGCAGAACTTCACTACAACAAAAGTCCAGACATTTGGGTTTTTTTCTCACCCTGTACAGTCGATTTGAACATTTGTTAAAATAATTTGGAATCTTTCACATTTAAAGAAGTTTTTAAACTTTTAATAGGAAATGTATAACACTTAAAATGACAATCAGATGAGTACAATTAATGCACGTCTTTATTCCGTAATTTCAGGAAATCCAATTAATTGAAGTAATGTGGCGCATGTTTTGCAGAAATTTTGATGATCAAATCATCATCAACATAAGTGCAACACTGATAGAAATGCAAGTGTACAAAGCTTGTAAATGCAAAACTACAAAAAATGTTGTAA
>JASAOE010000870.1:0-40134 GCA_029964075.1 Patiria pectinifera | reverse complement strand
GCTGGCATCTACACACCTTGTGTGAACATTTGATTCAGCTTCGTGAACTTAGATTTTTAGCCCAAAATCAGTATTTTTGATGACCGCGGATATGGAAAACTTTTCAGATTTGGACCATTTTTGCTCAAAAACTGAAATGTTTGTTTTCTGCCCGGATCCTGACTGTAGTGAGCTGAAATCTCTTGGGGATTCATTGCTGGCATCTACACACCTTGTGTGAACATTTGACTTAGTTTCGTTGAGTTGGAATTTTTGGCCCAAAATCAGTATTTTTGATGACCGCGGATATGGAAAACTTTTCAGATTTGGACCAATTTTGCTCAAAAACTGAAATGTTTGTTTTCTGCCCGGATCCTGACTGTAGTGAGCTGAAATCTCTTGGGGATTCATTGCTGGCATCTACACACCTTGTGTGAACATTTGGCTTAGTTTCGTGAAGTTGGATCTTTTGGCCCAAAATCAGTATTTTTGATGACCGCGGATATGGAAAACTTTTCAGATTTGGACCAATTTTGCTCAAAAACTGAAATGTTTGTTTTCTGCCCGGATCCTGACTGTAGTGAGCTGAAATCTCTTGGGGATTCATTGCTGGCATCTACACACCTTTTGTGACCGTTTGACTTAGTTTCGTGAAGTTGGATTTTTTGGCCCAAAATCAGTATTTTTGATGACCGCGGATATGGAAAACTTTTCAGATTTGGACCATTTTTGCTCAAAAACTGAAATGTTTGTTTTCTGCCCGGATCCTGACTGTAGTGAGCTGAAATCTCTTGGGGATTCATTGCTGGCATCTACACACCTTGTGTGAACATTTGACTTAGTTTCGTGAAGTTGGATTTTTTGGCCCAAAATTAGTATTTTTGATGACCGCGGATATGGAAAACTTTTCAGATTTGGACCATTTTGCTAAAAAACTGAAATGTTTGTTTTCTGCCCGGATCCTGACTGTAGTGAGCTGAAATCTCTTGGGGATTCATTGCTGGCATCTCCACACCCGTTGTGAACATTTGACTTTGTTTCGTGAAGTTGGATTTTTGGCCCAAAATCAGTATTTTTGATGACCGCGGATATGGAAAACTTTTCAGATTTGGACCATTTTGCTAAAAAACTGAAATGTTTGTTTTCTGCCCGGATCCTGACTGTAGTGAGCTGAAATCTCTTGGGGATTCATTGCTGGCATCTACACACCTTGTGTGAACATTTGACTTAGTTTCGTGAAGTTGGATTTTTTGGCCCAAAATCAGTATTTTTGATGACCGCGGATATGGAAAACTTTTCAGATTTGGACATTTTAAGCTCAAAAACTGAAATGTTTGTTTTCTGCCCGGATCCTGACTGTAGTGAGCTGAAATCTCTTGGGGATTCATTGCTGGCATCTACACACCTTGTGTGAACATTTGACTTAGTTTCGTGAAGTTGGATTTTTGGCCCAAAATCAGTATTTTTGATGACCGCGGATATGGAAAACTTTTCAGATTTGGACCATTTTTGCTAAAAAACTGAAATGTTTGTTTTCTGCCCGGATCCTGACTGTAGTGAGCTGAAATCTCTTGGGGATTCATTGCTGGCATCTACACACCTTGTGTGAACATTTGACTTAGTTTCGTGAAGTTGGATTTTTTGGCCCAAAATCAGTATTTTTGATGACCGCGGATATGGAAAACTTTTCAGATTTGGACCATTTTGCTCAAAAACTGAAATGTTTGTTTTCTGCCCGGATCCTGACTGTAGTGAGCTGAAATCTCTTGGGGATTCATTGCTGGCATCTACACACCTTGTGTGAACATTTGACTTAGTTTCGTGAAGTTGGATTTTTTGCCCCAAAATCAGTATTTTTGATGACCGCGGATATGGAAAACTTTTCAGATTTGGACCATTTTTGCTCAAAAACTGAAATGTTTGTTTTCTGCCCGGATCCTGACTGTAGTGAGCTGAAATCTCTTGGGGATTCATTGCTGGCATCTACACACCTTGTGTGAACATTTGACTTAGTTTCGTGAAGTTGGATTATTTGGCGCAAAATCAGTATTTTTGATGACCGCGGATATGGAAAACTTTTCAGATTTGGGCCAGTTTTGCTAAAAAACTGAAATGTTTGTTTTCTGCCCGTATCCTGACTGTAGTGAGCTGAAATCTCTTGGGGATTCATTGCTGGCATCTACACACCTTGTGTGAACATTTGACTTAGTTTCGTGAAGTTGGATTTTTTGGCCCAAAATCAGTATTTTTGATGACCGCGGATATGGAAAACTTTTCAGATTTGGACCATTTTGCTAAAAAACTGAAATGTTTGTTTTCTGCCCGGATCCTGACTGTAGTGAGCTGAAATCTCTTGGGGATTCATTGCTGGCATCTACACACCTTGTGTGAACATTTGACTTAGTTTCGTGAAGTTGGATTTTTTGGCCCAAAATCAGTATTTTTGATGACCGCGGATATGCAAAACTTTTCAGATTTGGACCATTTTGTCTCAAAAACTGAAATGTTTGTTTTCTGCCCGAATCCTGACTGTAGTGAGCTGAAATCTCTTGGGGATTCATTGCTGGCATCTACACACCTTGTGTGAACATTTGACTTAGTTTTGTGATGTTGGATTTTTTGGCCCAAAATCAGTATTTTTGATGACCGCGGATATGGAAAACTTTTCAGATTTGGACCATTTTTGCTCAAAAACTGAAATGTTTGTTTTCTGCCCGGATCCTGACTGTAGTGAGCTGAAATCTCTTGGGGATTCATTGCTGGCATCTACACACCTTGTGTGAACATTTGACTTAGTTTCGTGAAGTTGGATTTTTTGGCCCAAAATCAGTATTTTTGATGACCGCGGATATGGAAAACTTTTCAGATTTGGACCATTTTTGCTAAAAAACTGAAATGTTTGTTTTCTGCCCGGATCCTGACTGTAGTGAGCTGAAATCTCTTGGGGATTCATTGCTGGCATCTACACACCTTGTGTGAACATTTGACTTAGTTTCGTGAAGTTGGATTTTTGGCCCAAAATCAGTATTTTTGATGACCGCGGATATGGAAAACTTTTCAGATTTGGACCATTTTTGCTCAAAAACTGAAATGTTTGTTTTCTGCCCGGATCCTGACTGTAGTGAGCTGAAATCTCTTGGGGATTCATTGCTGGCATCTACACACCTTGTGTGAACATTTGACTTAGTTTCGTGAAGTTGGATTTTTGGCCCAAAATCAGTATTTTTGATGACCGCGGATATGGAAAACTTTTCAGATTTGGACCATTTTTGCTCAAAAACTGAAATGTTTGTTTTCTGCCCGGATCCTGACTGTAGTGAGCTGAAATCTCTTGGGGATTCATTGCTGGCATCTACACACCTTGTGTGAACATTTGACTTAGTTTCGTGAAGTTGGATTTTTTGGCCCAAAATCAGTATTTTTGATGACCGCGGATATGGAAAACTTTTCAGATTTGGACCATTTTTGCTCAAAATCTGAAATGTTTGTTTTCTGCCCGGATCCTGACTGTAGTGAGCTGAAATCTCTTGGGGATTCATTGCTGGCATCTACACACCTTGTGTGAACATTTGACTTAGTTTCGTGAAGTTTGATTTTTTGGCCCAAAATCAGTATTTTTGATGACCGCGGATATGGAAAACTTTTCAGATTTGGACCATTTTTGCTAAAAAACTGAAATGTTTGTTTTCTACTCCTTCCTGTAGTGAGCTGAAATCTCTTGGGGATTCATTGCTGGCATCTACACACCTTGTGTGAACATTTGACTTAGTTTCGTGAAGTTGGATTTTTTGGCCCAAAATCAGTATTTTTGATGACCGCGGATATGGAAAACTTTTCAGATTTGGACCATTTTTGCTAAAAAACTGAAATGTTTGTTTTCTGCTGGATCCTGACTATAGTGAGCTCAAATCTCTTGGGGATTCATTGCTGGCATCTACACACCTTGTGTGAACATTTGACTTAGTTTCGTGAAGTTGGATTTTTTGGCCCAAAATCAGTATTTTTGATGACCGCGGATATGGAAAACTTTTCAGATTTGGACCATTTTTGCTCAAAAACTGAAATGTTTGTTTTCTGCCCGGATCCTGACTGTAGTGAGCTGAAATCTCTTGGGGATTCATTGCTGGCATCTACACACCTTGTGTGAACATTTGACTTAGTTTCGTGAAGTTGGATTTTTTGGCCCAAAATCAGTATTTTTGATGACCGCGGATATGGAAAACTTTTCAGATTCGGACCATTTTTTGCTCAAAAACTGAAATGTTTGTTTTCTGCCCGGATCCTGACTGTAGTGAGCTGAAATCTCTTGGGGATTCATTGCTGGCATCTACACACCTTGTGTGAACATTTGACTCAGTTTCGTGAAGTTGGATTTTTTGGCCCCAAATTAGTATTTTTGATGACCGCGGATATGGAAAACTTTTCAGATTTGGACCATTTTTGCTCAAAAACTGAAATGTTTGTTTTCTGCCCGGATCCTGACTGTAGTGAGCTGAAATCTCTTGGGGATTCATTGCTGGCATCTACACACCTTGTGTGAACATTTGACTTAGTTTCGTGAAGTTGGATTTTTTGGCCCAAAATTAGTATTTTTGATGACCGCGGATATGGAAAACTTTTCAGATTTGGACCATTTTTGCTCAAAAACTGAAATGTTTGTTTTCTGCCCGGATCCTGACTGTAGTGAGCTGAAATCTCTTGGGGATTCATTGCTGGCATCTACACACCTTGTGTGAACATTTGACTTAGTTTCGTGGAGTTGGATTTTTTGGCCCAAAATCATTATTTTTGATGACCGCGGATATGGAAAACTTTTCAGATTCGGACCATTTTTTGCTAAAAAACTGAAATGTTTGTTTTCTGCCCGGATCCTGACTGTAGTGAGCTGAAATCTCTTGGGGATTCATTGCTGGCATCTACACACCTTGTGTGAACATTTGACTTAGTTTCGTGAAGTTGGATTTTTTGGCCCAAAATCAGTATTTTTGATGACCGCGGATATGGAAAACTTTTCAGATTTGGACTTTTTTGCTAAAAAACTGAAATGTTTGTTTTCTGCCCGGATCCTGACTGTAGTGAGCTGAAATCTCTTGGGGATTCATTGCTGGCATCTACACACCTTGTGTGAACATTTGACTTAGTTTCGTGAAGTTGGATTTTTTGGCCCAAAATCAGTATTTTTGATGACCGCGGATATGGAAAACTTTTCAGATTTGGACCATTTTTGCTCAAAAACTGAAATGTTTGTTTTCTGCCCGGATCCTGACTGTAGTGAGCTGAAATCTCTTGGGGATTCATTGCTGGCATCTACACACCTTGTGTGAACATTTGACTTAGTTTCGTGAAGTTGGATTGTTTGGCCCAAAATCATTATTTTTGATGACCCCGGATATGGAAAACTTGTCAGATTTGGACCATTTTTTGCTCAAAAACTGAAAAGTCCGTTTTCTCCCAGGATACTGACTGTATTGCGCTGAAATACATTCGGGATTCATTTCGGTTATATACACACCTTGTGTGAACATTTGACTTAGTTCTTTGACGTTGGATCGTTTGGCCCAAAATCAGTATTTTTGATGACCGCGGATATGGAAAACTTTTCAGATTTGGACCATTTTTGCTCAAAAACTGAAATGTTTGTTTTCTGCCCGGATCCTGACTGTAGTGAGCTGAAATCTCTTGGGGATTCATTGCTGGCATCTACACACCTTGTGTGAACATTTGACTTAGTTTCGTGAAGTTGGATTTTTTGGCCCAAAATCAGTATTTTTGATGACCGCGGACATGCAAAACTTTTCAGATTTGGACCATTTTTGCTCAAAAACTGAAATGCTTGTTTACTGCCCGGATCCTGACTGTAGTGAGCTGAAATTGCTTGGGGATTCATTGCTGGCATCTACACCTTGTGTGAACATTTGACTTAGTTTCGTGAAGTTGGATTTTTTGGCCCAAAATCAGTATTTTTGATGACCGCGGATATGGTAAACTTTTTTTGCTAAAAAAACTGAAATGTTTGTTTTCTGCCCGGATCCTGACTGTAGTGAGCTGAAATCTCTTGGGGATTCATTGCTGGCATCTACACACCTTGTGTGAACATTTGACTTAGTTTCGTGGAGTTGGATTTTTTGGCCCAAAATCAGTATTTTTGATGACCGCGGATATGGAAAACTTTTCAGATTTGGACCATTTTTGCTCAAAAACTGAAATGTTTGTTTTCTGCCCGGATCCTGACTGTAGTGAGCTGAAATCTCTTGGGGATTCATTGCTGGCATCTACACACCTTGTGTGAACATTTGACTTAGTTTCGTGAAGTTGGATTTTTTGGCCCAAAATCAGTATTTTTGATGACCGCGGATATGGAAAACTTTTCAGATTTGGACCATTTTTGCTCAAAAACTGAAATGTTTGTTTTCTGCCCGGATCCTGACTGTAGTGAGCTGAAATCTCTTGGGGATTCATTGCTGGCATCTACACACCTTGTGTGAACATTTGACTTAGTTTCGTGAAGTTGGATTTTTGGCCCAAAATCAGTATTTTTGATGACCGCGGATATGGAAAACTTTTCAGATTTGGACCATTTTTGCTCAAAAACTGAAATGTTTGTTTTCTGCCCGGATCCTGACTGTAGTGAGCTGAAATCTCTTGGGGATTCATTGCTGGCATCTACACACCTTGTGTGAACATTTGACTTAGTTTCGTGAAGTTGGATTTTTGGGTCAAAAACTGACTTTTTCGATGACCGCGGATATGGAAAACTTTTCAGATTTGGACCATTTTTGCTCAAAAACTGAAATGTTTGTTTTCTGCCCGGATCCTGACTGTAGTGAGCTGAAATCTCTTGGGGATTCATTGCTGGCATCTACACACCTTGTGTGAACATTTGACTTAGTTTCGTGAAGTTGGATTTTTTGGCCCAAAATCAGTATTTTTGATGACCGCGGATATGGAAAACTTTTCAGATTTGGACCATTTTGCTAAAAAACTGAAATGTTTGTTTTCTGCCCGGATCCTGACTGTAGTGAGCTGAAATCTCTTGGGGATTCATTGCTGGCATCTACACACCTTGTGTGAACATTTGACTTAGTTTCGTGAAGTTGGATTTTTTGGCCCAAAATCAGTATTTTTGATGACCGCGGATATGCAAAACTTTTCAGATTTGGACCATTTTTGCTCAAAAACTGAAATGTTTGTTTTCTGCCCGGATCCTGACTGTAGTGAGCTGAAATCTCTTGGGGATTCATTGCTGGCATCTACACACCTTGTGTGAACATTTGACTTAGTTTCGTGAAGTTGGATTTTTTGGCCCAAGATCAGTATTTTTGATGAACGCGGATATGGAAAACTTTTCAGATTTGGACCAATTTTGCTCAAAAACTGAAATGTTTGTTTTCTGCCCGGATCCTGACTGTAGTGAGCTGAAATCTCTTGGGGATTCATTGCTGGCATCTACACACCTTGTGTGAACATTTGACTTAGTTTCGTGAAGTTGGATTTTTTGGCCCAAAATTAGTATTTTTGATGACCGCGGATATGGAAAACTTTTCAGATTTGGACCATTTTTTGCTCAAAAACTGAAATGTTTGTTTTCTGCCGGATCCTGACTGTAGTGAGCTGAAATCTCTTGGGGATTCATTGCTGGCATCTACACACCTTGTGTGAACATTTGACTTAGTTTCGTGAAGTTGGATTTTTTGGCCCAAAATCAGTATTTTTGATGACCGCGGATATGCAAAACTTTTCAGATTTGGACCATTTTTGCTAAAAACTGAAATGTTTGTTTTCTGCCCGGATCCTGACTGTAGTGAGCTGAAATCTCTTGGGGATTCATTGCTGGCATCTACACACCTTGTGTGAACATTTGACTTAGTTTCGTGAAGTTGGATTTTTTGGCCCAAAATCAGTATTTTTGATGACCGCGGATATGGAAAACTTTTCAGATTTGGACCATTTTTGCTCAAAAACTGAAATGTTTGTTTTCTGCCGGATCCTGACTGTAGTGAGCTGAAATCTCTTGGGGATTCATTGCTGGCATCTACACACCTTGTGTGAACATTTGACTTAGTTTCGTGAAGTTGGCGTTATCGCTCGAAATCAGTATTTTTGATGACCGCGGATATGGAAAACTTTTCAGATTTGGACCATTTTTGCTCAAAAACTGAAATGTTTGTTTTCTGCCCGGATCCTGACTGTAGTGAGCTGAAATCTCTTGGGGATTCATTGCTGGCATCTACACACCTTGTGTGAACATTTGACTTAGTTTCGTGAAGTTGGATTTTTTGGCCCAAAATCAGTATTTTTGATGACCGCGGATATGGAAAACTTTTCAGATTTGGACCATTTTGACTAAAAACCTGAATTGTTTGTTTGCTGCCCGGATCCTGACTGTAGTGAGCTGAAATCTCTTGAGGATTCATTTCTTTCATCTACTCACCTTGTGTGAACATTTGACTTAGTTTCGTGCAGTTGGATTTTTTGGCCAAAAATCAGTAGTTTTGATGACCGCGGATATGGAAAGATTTTAAGAGTGGGACCATGGGTTATCAAAAAATGAAATGTTTGTTTTCTGCCCGGATCCTGAATGTAGTGAGCTGAAATCGCTTGGGGATTCATTGCTGGCATTTACACACCTTGTGTGAACATTTGACTTAGTTTCTTGAAGTTGGATCTTTTGGCCCAAAATTAGTATTTTTGATGACCGCGGATATGGAAAACTTTTCAGATTTGGACCAATTTTGCTAAAAAACTGAAATGTTTGTTTTCTGCCCGGATCCTGACTGTAGTGAGCTGAAATCTCTTGGGGATTCATTGCTGGCATCTACACACCTTGTGTGAACATTTGACTTAGTTTCGTGAAGTTGGATTTTTTGGCCCAAAATCAGTATTTTTGATGACCGCGGATATGGAAAACTTTTCAGATTTGGACCATTTTGCTAAAAAACTGAAATGTTTGTTTTCTGCCCGGATCCTGACTGTAGTGAGCTGAAATCTCTTGGGGATTCATTGCTGGCATCTACACACCTTGTGTGAACATTTGACTTAGTTTCGTGAAGTTGGATTTTTTGGCCCAAAATCAGTATTTTTGATGACCGCGGATATGGAAAACTTTTCAGATTTGGACCGTTTTGCTAAAAAACTGAAATGTTTGTTTTCTGCCCGGATCCTGACTGTAGTGAGCTGAAATCTCTTGGGGATTCATTGCTGGCATCTACACACCTTGTGTGAACATTTGACTTAGTTTCGTGGAAGTGCGTTTTGTAGCGCAAAATCAGTATTTTTGATGACCGCGGATATGCAAAACTTTTCAGATTTGGACCAATTTTGCTCAAAAACTGAAATGTTTGTTTTCTGCCCGGATCCTGACTGTAGTGAGCTGAAATCTCTTGGGGATTCATTGCTGGCATCTACACACCTTGTGTGAACATTTGACTTAGTTTCGTGAAGTTGGATTTTTTGACCCAAAATCAGTATTTTTGATGACCGCGGATATGCAAAACTTTTCAGATTTGGACCATTTTTGCTCAAAAACTGAAATGTTTGTTTTCTGCCCGGATCCTGACTGTAGTGAGCTGAAATCTCTTGGGGATTCATTGCTGGCATCTACACACCTTGTGTGAACATTTGACTTAGTTTCGTCAAGTTGGACTTTTTGGCCCAAAATCAGTATTTTTGATGACCGCGGATATGGAAAACTTTTCAGATTTGGACCATTTTTGCTCAAAAACTGAAATGTTTGTTTTCTGCCCGGATCCTGACTGTAGTGAGCTGAAATCTCTTGGGGATTCATTGCTGGCATCTACACACCTTGTGTGAACATTTGACTTAGTTTCGTGAAGTTGGATTTTTTGGCCCAAAATCAGTATTTTTGATGACCGCGGATATGGAAAACTTTTCAGATTTGGACCATTTTGCTAAAAAACTGAAATGTTTGTTTTCTGCCCGGATCCTGACTGTAGTGAGCTGAAATCTCTTGGGGATTCATTGCTGGCATCTACACACCTTGTGTGAACATTTGACTTAGTTTCGTGAAGTTGGATTTTTTGGCCCAAAATCAGTATTTTTGATGACCGCGGATATGCAAAACTTTTCAGATTTGGACCATTTGGGTAAAAAACTGAAATGTTTGTTTTCTGCCCGGATCCTGACTGTAGTGAGCTGAAATCTCTTGGGGATTCATTGCTGGCATCTACACACCTTGTGTGAACATTTGACTTAGTTTCGTGAAGTTGGATTTTTCGGCCCAAAATCAGTATTTTTGATGACCGCGGATATGGAAAACTTTTCAGATTTGGACCATTTTTGCTCAAAAACTGAAATGTTTGTTTTCTGCCCGGATCCTGACTGTAGTGAGCTGAAATCTCTTGGGGATTCATTGCTGGCATCTACACACCTTGTGTGAACATTTGACTTAATTTCGTGAAGTTGGATTTTCCGGCCCAAAATCAGTATTTTTGATGACCGCGGATATGCAAAACTTTTCAGATTTGGACCATTTTTGCTCAAAAACTGAAATGTTTGTTTTCTGCCCGGATCCTGACTGTAGTGAGCTGAAATCTCTTGGGGATTCATTGCTGGCATCTACACACCTTGTGTGAACATTTGACTTAGTTTCGTGAAGTTGGATTTTTTGGCCCAAAATCAGTATTTTTGATGACCGCGGATATGGAAAACTTTTCAGATTTGGACCATTTTGCTCAAAAACTGAAATGTTTGTTTTCTGCCCGGATCCTGACTGTAGTGAGCTGAAATCTCTTGGGGATTCATTGCTGGCATCTACACACCTTGTGTGAACATTTGACTTAGTTTCGTGAAGTTGGAATTTTTGGCCCAAAATCAGTATTTTTGATGACCGCGGATATGGAAAACTTTTCAGATTTGGACCATTTTTGCTCAAAAACTGAAATGTTTGTTTTCTGCCCGGATCCTGACTGTAGTGAGCTGAAATCTCTTGGGGATTCATTGCTGGCATCTACACACCTTGTGTGAACATTTGACTTAGTTTCGTGAAGTTGGATTTTTTGGCCCAAAATTAGTATTTTTGATGACCGCAGATATGGAAAACTTTTCAGATTTGGACCATTTTTGCTCAAAAATTGAAATGTTTGTTTTCTGCCCGGATCCTGACTGTAGTGAGCTGAAATCTCTTGGGGATTCATTGCTGGCATCTACACACCTTGTGTGAACATTTGACTTAGTTTCGTGAAGTTGGATTTTTTGGCCCAAAATCAGTATTTTTGATGACCGCCGGTATGGAAAACTTTTCAGACTTGGACCATTTTGCTAAAAAACTGAAATGTTTGTTTTCTTCCTGGATCCTGACTGTAGTGAGCTGAAATCTTTTCGGGATTCATTGCTGGCATCTACACACCTTGTGTGAACATTTGACTTAGTTTCGTGAAGTTGGATTTTTTTGCCCAAAATCAGTATTTTTGATGACCGCGGATATGGAAAACTTTTCAGATTTGGACCATTTTTGCTCAAAAACTGAAATGTTTGTTTTCTGCCCGGATCCTGACTGTAGTGAGCTGAAATCTCTTGGGGATTCATTGCTGGCATCTACACACCTTGTGTGAACATTTGACTTAGTTTCGTGAAGTTGGATTTTTTGCCCAAAATCAGTATTTTTGATGACCGCGGATATGGAAAACTTTTCAGATTTGGACCATTTTTGCTCAAAAACTGAAATGTTTGTTTTCTGCCCGGATCCTGACTGTAGTGAGCTGAAATCTCTTGGGGATTCATTGCTGGCATCTACACACCTTGTGTGAACATTTGACTTAGTTTCGTGAAGTTGGATTTTTGGCCCAAAATCAGTATTTTTGATGACCGCGGATATGGAAAACTTTTCAGATTTGGACCATTTTTGCTCAAAAACTGAAATGTTTGTTTTCTGCCCGGATCCTGACTGTAGTGAGCTGAAATCTCTTGGGGATTCATTGCTGGCATCTACACACCTTGTGTGAACATTTGACTTAGTTTCGTGAAGTTGGATTTTTGGCCCAAAATCAGTATTTTTGATGACCGCGGATATGCAAAACTTTTCAGATTTGGACCATTTTGCTAAAAAACTGAAATGTTTGTTTTCTGCCCGGATCCTGACTGTAGTGAGCTGAAATCTCTTGGGGATTCATTGCTGGCATCTACACACCTTGTGTGAACATTTGACTTAGTTTCGTGAAGTTGGATTTTTTGGCCCAAAATCAGTATTTTTGATGACCGCGGATATGCAAAACTTTTCAGATTTGGACCATTTTTGCTCAAAAACTGAAATGTTTGTTTTCTGCCCGGATCCTGACTGTAGTGAGCTGAAATCTCTTGGGGATTCATTGCTGGCATCTACACACCTTGTGTGAACATTTGACTTAGTTTCGTGAAGTTGGATTTTTTGGCCCAAAATCAGTATTTTTGATGACCGCGGGTATGCAAAACTTTTCAGATTTGGACCATTTTGTCTCAAAAACTGAAATGTTTGTTTTCTGCCCGGATCCTGACTGTAGTGAGCTGAAATCTCTTGGGGATTCATTGCTGGCATCTACACACCTTGTGTGAACATTTGACTTAGTTTCGTGAAGTTGGATTTTTTGGCCCAAAATCAGTATTTTTGATGACCGCGGATATGGAAAACTTTTCAGATTTGGACCATTTTGCTCAAAAACTGAAATGTTTGTTTTCTGCCCGGATCCTGACTGTAGTGAGCTGAAATCTCTTGGGGATTCATTGCTGGCATCTACACACCTTGTGTGAACATTTGACTTAGTTTCGTGAAGTTGGATTTTTTGGCCCAAAATCAGTATTTTTGATGACCGCGGATATGCAAAACTTTTCAGATTTGGACCATTTTTGCTAAAAAACTGAAATGTTTGTTTTCTGCCCGGATCCTGACTGTAGTGAGCTGAAATCTCTTGGGGATTCATTGCTGGCATCTACACACCTTGTGTGAACATTTGACTTAGTTTCGTGAAGTTGGATTTTTTGGCCCAAAATCAGTATTTTTGATGACCGCGGATATGCAAAACTTTTCAGATTTGGACCATTTTTGCTCAAAAACTGAAATGTTTGTTTTCTGCCCGGATCCTGACTGTAGTGAGCTGAAATCTCTTGGGGATTCATTGCTGGCATCTACACACCTTGTGTGAACATTTGACTTAGTTTCGTGAAGTTGGATTTTTTGGCCCAAAATCAGTATTTTTGATGACCGCGGATATGCAAAACTTTTCAGATTTGGACCATTTTTGCTCAAAAACTGAAATGTTTGTTTTCTGCCCGGATCCTGACTGTAGTGAGCTGAAATCTCTTGGGGATTCATTGCTGGCATCTACACACCTTGTGTGAACATTTGACTTAGTTTCGTGAAGTTGGATTTTTGGCCCAAAATCAGTATTTTTGATGACCGCGGATATGCAAAACTTTTCAGATTTGGACCATTTTTGCTCAAAAACTGAAATGTTTGTTTTCTGCCCGGATCCTGACTGTAGTGAGCTGAAATCTCTTGGGGATTCATTGCTGGCATCTACACACCTTGTGTGAACATTTGACTTAGTTTCGTGAAGTTGGATTTTTTGGCCCAAAATCAGTATTTTTGATGACCGCGGATATGCAAAACTTTTCAGATTTGGACCATTTTGCTCAAAAACTGAAATGTTTGTTTTCTGCCCGGATCCTGACTGTAGTGAGCTGAAATCTCTTGGGGATTCATTGCTGGCATCTACACACCTTGTGTGAACATTTGACTTAGTTTCGTGAAGTTGGATTTTTTGGCCCAAAATCAGTATTTTTGATGACCGCGGATATGCAAAACTTTTCAGATTTGGACCATTTTTGCTCAAAAACTGAAATGTTTGTTTTCTGCCCGGATCCTGACTGTAGTGAGCTGAAATCTCTTGGGGATTCATTGCTGGCATCTACACACCTTGTGTGAACATTTGACTTAGTTTCGTGAAGTTGGATTTTTTGACCCAAAATCAGTATTTTTGATGACCGCGGATATGCAAAACTTTTCAGATTTGGACCATTTTTGCTCAAAAACTGAAATGTTTGTTTTCTGCCCGGATCCTGACTGTAGTGAGCTGAAATCTCTTGGGGATTCATTGCTGGCATCTACACACCTTGTGTGAACATTTGACTTAGTTTCGTGAAGTTGGATATTTTGGCCCACAATCAGTATTTTTGATGACCGCGGATATGCAAAACTTTTCAGATTTGGACCATTTTTGCTCAAAAACTGAAATGTTTGTTTTCTGCCCGGATCCTGACTGTAGTGAGCTGAAATCTCTTGGGGATTCATTGCTGGCATCTACACACCTTGTGTGAACATTTGACTTAGTTTCGTGAAGTTGGCTTATTTTTCCCAAAATCAGTATTTTTGATGACCGCGGATATGCAAAACTTTTCAGATTTGGACCATTTTGCTCAAAAACTGAAATGTTTGTTTTCTGCCCGGATCCTGACTGTAGTGAGCTGAAATCTCTTGGGGATTCATTGCTGGCATCTACACACCTTGTGTGAACATTTGACTTAGTTTCGTGAAGTTGGATTTTTTGGCCCAAAATCAGTATTTTTGATGACCGCGGATATGCAAAACTTTTCAGATTTGGACCATTTTTGCTCAAAAACTGAAATGTTTGTTTTCTGCCCGGATCCTGACTGTAGTGAGCTGAAATCTCTTGGGGATTCATTGCTGGCATCTACACACCTTGTGTGAACATTTGACTTAGTTTCGTGAAGTTGGATTTTTTGGCCCAAAATCAGTATTTTTGATGACCGCGGATATGCAAAACTTTTCAGATTTGGACCATTTTTGCTCAAAAACTGAAATGTTTGTTTTCTGCCCGGATCCTGACTGTAGTGAGCTGAAATCTCTTGGGGATTCATTGCTGGCATCTACACACCTTGTGTGAACATTTGACTTAGTTTCGTGAAGTTGGATTTTTGGCCCAAAATCAGTATTTTTGATGACCGCGGATATGGAAAACTTTTCAGATTTGGACCATTTTTGCTCAAAAACTGAAATGTTTGTTTTCTGCCCGGATCCTGACTGTAGTGAGCTGAAATCTCTTGGGGATTCATTGCTGGCATCTACACACCTTGTGTGAACATTTGACTTAGTTTCGTGAAGTTGGATTTTTTGGCCCAAAATCAGTATTTTTGATGACCGCGGATATGCAAAACTTTTCAGATTTGGACCATTTTGGCTCAAAAACTGAAATGTTTGTTTTCTGCCTGGATCCTGACTGTAGTGAGCTGAAATCTCTTGGGGATTCATTGCTGGCATCTACACACCTTGTGTGAACATTTGACTTAGTTTCGTGAAGTTGGATTTTTTGGCCCAAAATCAGTATTTTTGATGACCGCGGATATGCAAAACTTTTCAGATTTGGACCATTTTTGCTAAAAAACTGAAATGTTTGTTTTCTGCCCGGATCCTGACTGTAGTGAGCTGAAATCTCTTGGGGATTCATTGCTGGCATCTACACACCTTGTGTGAACATTTGACTTAGTTTCGTGAAGTTGGATTTTTTGGCCCAAAATCAGTATTTTTGATGACCGCGGATATGCAAAACTTTTCAGATTTGGACCATTTTGCTCAAAAACTGAAATGTTTGTTTTCTGCCCGGATCCTGACTGTAGTGAGCTGAAATCTCTTGGGGATTCATTGCTGGCATCTACACACCTTGTGTGAACATTTGACTTAGTTTCGTGAAGTTGGATTTTTTGGCCCAAAATCAGTATTTTTGATGACCGCGGATATGCAAAACTTTTCAGATTTGGACCATTTTTGCTAAAAAACTGAAATGTTTGTTTTCTGCCCGGATCCTGACTGTAGTGAGCTGAAATCTCTTGGGGATTCATTGCTGGCATCTACACACCTTGTGTGAACATTTGACTTAGTTTCGTGAAGTTGGATTTTTTGGCCCAAAATCAGTATTTTTGATGACCGCGGATATGCAAAACTTTTCAGATTTGGACCATTTTTGCTCAAAAACTGAAATGTTTGTTTTCTGCCCGGATCCTGACTGTAGTGAGCTGAAATCTCTTGGGGATTCATTGCTGGCATCTACACACCTTGTGTGAACATTTGACTTAGTTTCGTGAAGTTGGATTTTTTGACCCAAAATCAGTATTTTTGATGACCGCGGATATGCAAAACTTTTCAGATTTGGACCATTTTTGCTCAAAAACTGAAATGTTTGTTTTCTGCCCGGATCCTGACTGTAGTGAGCTGAAATCTCTTGGGGATTCATTGCTGGCATCTACACACCTTGTGTGAACATTTGACTTAGTTTCGTGAAGTTGGATTTTTTGGCCCAAAATCAGTATTTTTGATGACCGCGGATATGCAAAACTTTTCAGATTTGGACCATTTTGCTAAAAAACTGAAATGTTTGTTTTCTGCCCGGATCCTGACTGTAGTGAGCTGAAATCTCTCGGGGATTCATTGCTGGCATCTACACACCTTGTGTGAACATTTGACTTTCGTGGAGTTGGATTTTTGGCCCAAAATCAGTATTTTTGATGACCGCGGATATGCAAAACTTTTCAGATTTGGACCATTTTTGCTCAAAAACTGAAATGTTTGTTTTCTGCCCGGATCCTGACTGTAGTGAGCTGAAATCTCTTGGGGATTCATTGCTGGCATCTACACACCTTGTGTGAACATTTGACTTAGTTTCGTGAAGTTGGATTTTTGGCCCAAAATCAGTATTTTTGATGACCGCGGATATGCAAAACTTTTCAGATTTGGACCATTTTTGCTCAAAAACTGAAATGTTTGTTTTCTGCCCGGATCCTGACTGTAGTGAGCTGAAATCTCTTGGGGATTCATTGCTGGCATCTACACACCTTGTGTGAACATTTGACTTAGTTTCGTGAAGTTGGATTTTTTGGCCCAAAATCAGTATTTTTGATGACCGCGGATATGCAAAACTTTTCAGATTTGGACCATTTTTGCTCAAAAACTGAAATGTTTGTTTTCTGCCCGGATCCTGACTGTAGTGAGCTGAAATCTCTTGGGGATTCATTGCTGGCATCTACACACCTTGTGTGAACATTTGACTTAGTTTCGTGAAGTTGGATTTTTGGCCCAAAATCAGTATTTTTGATGACCGCGGATATGCAAAACTTTTCAGATTTGGACCATTTTTGCTCAAAAACTGAAATGTTTGTTTTCTGCCCGGATCCTGACTGTAGTGAGCTGAAATCTCTTGGGGATTCATTGCTGGCATCTACACACCTTGTGTGAACATTTGACTTAGTTTCGTGAAGTTGGATTTTTTGGCCCAAAATCAGTATTTTTGATGACCGCGGATATGCAAAACTTTTCAGATTTGGACCATTTTTGCTCAAAAACTGAAATGTTTGTTTTCTGCCCGGATCCTGACTGTAGTGAGCTGAAATCTCTTGGGGATTCATTGCTGGCATCTACACACCTTGTGTGAACATTTGACTTAGTTTCGTGAAGTTGGATTTTTGGCCCAAAATCAGTATTTTTGATGACCGCGGATATGGAAAACTTTTCAGATTTGGACCATTTTTGCTCAAAAACTGAAATGTTTGTTTTCTGCCCGGATCCTGACTGTAGTGAGCTGAAATCTCTTGGGGATTCATTGCTGGCATCTACACACCTTGTGTGAACATTTGACTTAGTTTCGTGAAGTTGGATTTTTTGGCCCAAAATCAGTATTTTTGATGACCGCGGATATGCAAAACTTTTCAGATTTGGACCAATTTTGTTCAAAAACTGAAATGTTTGTTTTCTGCCCGGATCCTGACTGTAGTGAGCTGAAATCTCTTGGGGATTCATTGCTGGCATCTACACACCTTGTGTGAACATTTGACTTAGTTTCGTGGAGTTGGATTTTTGACCCAAAATCAGTATTTTTGATGACCGCGGATATGCAAAACTTTTCAGATTTGGACCATTTTGTCTCAAAAACTGAAATGTTTGTTTTCTGCCCGGATCCTGACTGTAGTGAGCTGAAATCTCTTGGGGATTCATTGCTGGCATCTACACACCTTGTGTGAACATTTGACTTAGTTTCGTGAAGTTGGATTTTTTGGCCCAAAATCAGTATTTTTGATGACCGCGGATATGCAAAACTTTTCAGATTTGGACCATTTTTGCTCAAAAACTGAAATGTTTGTTTTCTGCCCGGATCCTGACTGTAGTGAGCTGAAATCTCTTGGGGATTCATTGCTGGCATCTACACACCTTGTGTGAACATTTGACTTAGTTTCGTGAAGTTGGATTTTTTGGCCCAAAATCAGTATTTTTGATGACCGCGGATATGCAAAACTTTTCAGATTTGGACCATTTTTGCTCAAAAACTGAAATGTTTGTTTTCTGCCCGGATCCTGACTGTAGTGAGCTGAAATCTCTTGGGGATTCATTGCTGGCATCTACACACCTTGTGTGAACATTTGACTTAGTTTCGTGAAGTTGGATTTTTGGCTCAAAATCAGTATTTTTGATGACCGCGGATATGCAAAACTTTTCAGATTTGGTCCATTTTTGCTCAAAAACTGAAATGTTTGTTTTCTTCCGGGATCCTGACTGTAGTGAGCTTAAATCTATTGGGGATTCATTGCTGGCATCTACACACCTTGTGTGAACCTTTGAGTTAGTTTGTTGGAGTTGGATTTTTTGGTCCAAAATCGGTTTTTTTGATGACCGCGGATATGCAAAACTTTTCAGATTTGGACCATTTTGCTCAAAAACTGAAATGTTTGTTTTCTGCCCGGATCCTGACTGTAGTGAGCTGAAATCTCTTGGGGATTCATTGCTGGCATCTACACACCTTGTGTGAACATTTGACTTAGTTTCGTGAAGTTGGATTTTTTGGCCCAAAATCAGTATTTTTGATGACCGCGGGTATGCAAAACTTTTCAGATTTGGACAATTTTTGCTAAAAAACTGAAATGTTTGTTTTCTGCCCGGATCCTGACTGTAGTGAGCTGAAATCTCTTGGGGATTCATTGCTGGCATCTACACACCTTGTGTGAACATTTGACTTAGTTTCGTGAAGTTGGAATTTTTGGCCCAAAATCAGTATTTTTGATGACCGCGGATATGCAAAACTTTTCAGATTTGGACCATTTTTGCTCAAAAACTGAAATGTTTGTTTTCTGCCCGGATCCTGACTGTAGTGAGCTGAAATCTCTTGGGGATTCATTGCTGGCATCTACACACCTTGTGTGAACATTTGACTTAGTTTCGTGAAGTTGGATTTTTTGGCCCAAAATCAGTATTTTTGATGACCGCGGATATGCAAAACTTTTCAGATTTGGACCATTTTGTCTCAAAAACTGAAATGTTTGTTTTCTGCCCGGATCCTGACTGTAGTGAGCTGAAATCTCTTGGGGATTCATTGCTGGCATCTACACACCTTGTGTGAACATTTGACTTAGTTTCGTGAAGTTGGATTTTTTGGCCCAAAATCAGTATTTTTGATGACCGCGGATATGCAAAACTTTTCAGATTTGGACCATTTTTGCTCAAAAACTGAAATGTTTGTTTTCTGCCCGGATCCTGACTGTAGTGAGCTGAAATCTCTTGGGGATTCATTGCTGGCATCTACACACCTTGTGTGAACATTTGACTTAGTTTCGTGAAGTTGGATTTTTTGGCCCAAAATCAGTATTTTTGATGACCGCGGATATGCAAAACTTTTCAGATTTGGACCATTTTGCTCAAAAACTGAAATGTTTGTTTTCTGCCCGGATCCTGACTGTAGTGAGCTGAAATCTCTTGGGGATTCATTGCTGGCATCTACACACCTTGTGTGAACATTTGACTTAGTTTCGTGAAGTTGGATTTTTTGGCCCAAAATCAGTATTTTTGATGACCGCGGATATGCAAAACTTTTCAGATTTGGACCATTTTGCTCAAAAACTGAAATGTTTGTTTTCTGCCCGGATCCTGACTGTAGTGAGCTGAAATCTCTTGGGGATTCATTGCTGGCATCTACACACCTTGTGTGAACATTTGACTTAGTTTCGTGAAGTTGGATTTTTTTGCCCAAAATCAGTATTTTTGATGACCGCGGATATGGAAAACTTTTCAGATTTGGACCATTTTTGCTCAAAAACTGAAATGTTTGTTTTCTGCCCGGATCCTGACTGTAGTGAGCTGAAATCTCTTGGGGATTCATTGCTGGCATCTACACACCTTGTGTGAACATTTGACTTAGTTTCGTGAAGTTGGATTTTTGGGTCAAAAACTGTATTTTTGATGACCGCGGATATGCAAAACTTTTCAGATTTGGACCATTTTTGCTCAAAAACTGAAATGTTTGTTTTCTGCCCGGATCCTGACTGTAGTGAGCTGAAATCTCTTGGGGATTCATTGCTGGCATCTACACACCTTGTGTGAACATTTGACTTAGTTTCGTGAAGTTGGATTTTTTGGCCCAAAATCAGTATTTTTGATGACCGCGGATATGCAAAACTTTTCAGATTTGGACCATTTTTGCTCAAAAACTGAAATGTTTGTTTTCTGCCCGGATCCTGACTGTAGTGAGCTGAAATCTCTTGGGGATTCATTGCTGGCATCTACACACCTTGTGTGAACATTTGACTTAGTTTCGTGAAGTTGGATTTTTTGACCCAAAATCAGTATTTTTGATGACCGCGGATATGCAAAACTTTTCAGATTTGGACCATTTTTGCTCAAAAACTGAAATGTTTGTTTTCTGCCCGGATCCTGACTGTAGTGAGCTGAAATCTCTTGGGGATTCATTGCTGGCATCTACACACCTTGTGTGAACATTTGACTTAGTTTCGTGAAGTTGGATTTTTTGGCCCAAAATCAGTATTTTTGATGACCGCGGATATGCAAAACTTTTCAGATTTGGACCATTTTGTCTCAAAAACTGAAATGTTTGTTTTCTGCCCGGATCCTGACTGTAGTGAGCTGAAATCTCTTGGGGATTCATTGCTGGCATCTACACACCTTGTGTGAACATTTGACTTAGTTTCGTGAAGTTGGATTTTTTGGCCCAAAATCAGTATTTTTGATGACCGCGGATATGCAAAACTTTTCAGATTTGGACCATTTTTGCTCAAAAACTGAAATGTTTGTTTTCTGCCCGGATCCTGACTGTAGTGAGCTGAAATCTCTTGGGGATTCATTGCTGGCATCTACACACCTTGTGTGAACATTTGACTTAGTTTCGTGAAGTTGGATTTTTGGGCCAAAATCAGTATTTTTGATGACCGCGGATATGCAAAACTTTTCAGATTTGGACCATTTTTTCTCAAAAACTGAAATGTTTGTTTTCTGCCCGGATCCTGACTGTAGTGAGCTGAAATCTCTTGGGGATTCATTGCTGGCATCTACACACCTTGTGTGAACATTTGACTTAGTTTCGTGAAGTTGGATTTTTTGGCCCAAAATCAGTATTTTTGATGACCGCGGATATGCAAAACTTTTCAGATTTGGACCATTTTTGCTCAAAAACTGAAATGTTTGTTTTCTGCCCGGATCCTGACTGTAGTGAGCTGAAATCTCTTGGGGATTCATTGCTGGCATCTACACACCTTGTGTGAACATTTGACTTAGTTTCGTATTTTTGATGACCGCGGATATGCAAAACTTTTCAGATTTGGACCATTTTTGCTCAAAAACTGAAATGTTTGTTTTCTGCCCGGATCCTGACTGTAGTGAGCTGAAATCTCTTGGGGATTCATTGCTGGCATCTACACACCTTGTGTGAACATTTGACTTAGTTTCGTGAAGTGTGATTTTTTGGCCCAAAATCAGTATTTTTGATGACCGCGGATATGCAAAACTTTTCAGATTTGGACCATTTTTGCTCAAAAACTGAAATGTTTGTTTTCTGCCCGGATCCTGACTGTAGTGAGCTGAAATCTCTTGGGGATTCATTGCTGGCATCTACACACCTTGTGTGAACATTTGACTTAGTTTCGTGAAGTTGGATTTTTGGCCCAAAATCAGTATTTTTGATGACCGCGGATATGCAAAACTTTTCAGATTTGGACCATTTTTGCTAAAAACTGAAATGTTTGTTTTCTGCCCGGATCCTGACTGTAGTGAGCTGAAATCTCTTGGGGATTCATTGCTGGCATCTACACACCTTGTGTGAACATTTGACTTAGTTTCGTGAAGTTGGATTTTTTGGCCCAAAATCAGTATTTTTGATGACCGCGGATATGCAAAACTTTTCAGATTTGGACCATTTTGTCTCAAAAACTGAAATGTTTGTTTTCTGCCCGGATCCTGACTGTAGTGAGCTGAAATCTCTTGGGGATTCATTGCTGGCATCTACACACCTTGTGTGAACATTTGACTTAGTTTCGTGAAGTTGGATTTTTTGGCCCAAAATCAGTATTTTTGATGACCGCGGATATGCAAAACTTTTCAGATTTGGACCATTTTTGCTCAAAAACTGAAATGTTTGTTTTCTGCCCGGATCCTGACTGTAGTGAGCTGAAATCTCTTGGGGATTCATTGCTGGCATCTACACACCTTGTGTGAACATTTGACTTAGTTTCGTGAAGTTGGATTTTTTGGCCCAAAATCAGTATTTTTGATGACCGCGGATATGCAAAACTTTTCAGATTTGGACCATTTTTGCTCAAAAACTGAAATGTTTGTTTTCTGCCCGGATCCTGACTGTAGTGAGCTGAAATCTCTTGGGGATTCATTGCTGGCATCTACACACCTTGTGTGAACATTTGACTTAGTTTCGTGAAGTTGGATTTTTTGGCCCAAAATCAGTATTTTTGATGACCGCGGATATGGAAAACTTTTCAGATTTGGACCATTTTTGCTCAAAAACTGAAATGTTTGTTTTCTGCCCGGATCCTGACTGTAGTGAGCTGAAATCTCTTGGGGATTCATTGCTGGCATCTACACACCTTGTGTGAACATTTGACTTAGTTTCGTGAAGTTGGATTTTTTGGCCCAAAATCAGTATTTTTGATGACCGCGGATATGCAAAACTTTTCAGATTTGGACCATTTTTGCTCAAAAACTGAAATGTTTGTTTTCTGCCCGGATCCTGACTGTAGTGAGCTGAAATCTCTTGGGGATTCATTGCTGGCATCTACACACCTTGTGTGAACATTTGACTTAGTTTCGTGAAGTTGGATTTTTTGGCCCAAAATCAGTATTTTTGATGACCGCGGATATGCAAAACTTTTCAGATTTGGACCATTTTGTCTCAAAAACTGAAATGTTTGTTTTCTGCCTGGATCCTGACTGTAGTGAGCTGAAATCTCTTGGGGATTCATTGCTGGCATCTACACACCTTGTGTGAACATTTGACTTAGTTTCGTGAAGTTGGATTTTTTGGCCCAAAATCAGTATTTTTGATGACCGCGGATATGCAAAACTTTTCAGATTTGGACCATTTTTGCTCAAAAACTGAAATGTTTGTTTTCTGCCCGGATCCTGACTGTAGTGAGCTGAAATCTCTTGGGGATTCATTGCTGGCATCTACACACCTTGTGTGAACATTTGACTTAGTTTCGTGAAGTTGGATTTTTGGCCCAAAATCAGTATTTTTGATGACCGCGGATATGCAAAACTTTTCAGATTTGGACCATTTTTGCTCAAAAACTGAAATGTTTGTTTTCTGCCCGGATCCTGACTGTAGTGAGCTGAAATCTCTTGGGGATTCATTGCTGGCATCTACACACCTTGTGTGAACATTTGACTTAGTTTCGTGAAGTTGGATTTTTTGGCCCAAAATTAGTATTTTTGGTGACCGCGGATATGGAAAACTTGTCAGATTTTGGAGCGTTTTACTCAAAAACTGAAATGTTTGTTTTCTGCCCGGATCCTGACTGTAGTGAGCTGAAATCTCTTGGGGATTCATTGCTGGCATCTACACACCTTGTGTGAACATTTGACTTAGTTTCGTGAAGTTGGATTTTTTGGCCCAAAATCAGTATTTTTGATGACCGCGGATATGCAAAACTTTTCAGATTTGGACCATTTTGGCACAAGAACTGAAATGTTTGTTTTCTGCCCGGATCCTGACTGTAGTGAGCTGAAATCTCTTGGGGATTCATTGCTGGCATCTACACACCTTGTGTGAACATTTGACTTAGTTTCGTGAAGTTGGATTTTTTGGCCCAAAATCAGTATTTTTGATGACCGCGGATATGCAAAACTTTTCAGATTTGGACCATTTTTGCTCAAAAACTGAAATGTTTGTTTTCTGCCCGGATCCTGACTGTAGTGAGCTGAAATCTCTTGGGGATTCATTGCTGGCATCTACACACCTTGTGTGAACATTTGACTTAGTTTCGTGAAGTTGCATTGTTGGCCCAAAATCAGTATTTTTGATGACCGCGGATATGGAAAACTTTTCAGATTTGGACCATTTTTGCTCAAAAACTGAAATGTTTGTTTTCTGCCCGGATCCTGACTGTAGTGAGCTGAAATCTCTTGGGGATTCATTGCTGGCATCTACACACCTTGTGTGAACATTTGACTTAGTTTCGTGAAGTTGGATTTTTGGCCCAAAATCAGTATTTTTGATGACCGCGGATATGAAAAACTTTTCAGATTTGGACCATTTTGTCTCAAAAACTGAAATGTTTGTTTTCTGCCCGGATCCTGACTGTAGTGAGCTGAAATCTCTTGGGGATTCATTGCTGGCATCTACACACCTTGTGTGAACATTTGACTTAGTTTCGTGAAGTTGGATTTTTGGCCCAAAATCAGTATTTTTGATGACCGCGGATATGCAAAACTTTTCAGATTTGGACCATTTTGCTCAAAAACTGAAATGTTTGTTTTCTGCCCGGATCCTGACTGTAGTGAGCTGAAATCTCTTGGGGATTCATTGCTGGCATCTACACACCTTGTGTGAACATTTGACTTAGTTTCGTGGAGTTGGATTTTTGGCCCAAAATCAGTATTTTTGATGACCGCGGATATGCAAAACTTTTCAGATTTGGACCATTTTTGCTCAAAAACTGAAATGTTTGTTTTCTGCCCGGATCCTGACTGTAGTGAGCTGAAATCTCTTGGGGATTCATTGCTGGCATCTACACACCTTGTGTGAACATTTGACTTAGTTTCGTGAAGTGTGATTTTTGGCCCAAAATCAGTCTTTTTGATGACCGCGGATATGCAAAACTTTTCAGATTTGGACCATTTTTGCTCAAAAACTGAAATGTTTGTTTTCTGCCCGGATCCTGACTGTAGTGAGCTGAAATCTCTTGGGGATTCATTGCTGGCATCTACACACCTTGTGTGAACATTTGACTTAGTTTCGTGAAGTTGGATTTTTTGACCCAAAATCAGTATTTTTGATGACCGCGGATATGCAAAACTTTTCAGATTTGGACCATTTTTGCTCAAAAACTGAAATGTTTGTTTTCTGCCCGGATCCTGACTGTAGTGAGCTGAAATCTCTTGGGGATTCATTGCTGGCATCTACACACCTTGTGTGAACATTTGACTTAGTTTCGTGAAGTTGGATTTTTTGGCCCAAAATCAGTATTTTTGATGACCGCGGATATGCAAAACTTTTCAGATTTGGACCATTTTTGCTCAAAAACTGAAATGTTTGTTTTCTGCCCGGATCCTGACTGTAGTGAGCTGAAATCTCTTGGGGATTCATTGCTGGCATCTACACACCTTGTGTGAACATTTGACTTAGTTTCGTGAAGTTGGATTTTTGGCCCAAAATCAGTATTTTTGATGACCGCGGATATGCAAAACTTTTCAGATTTGGACCATTTTTGCTCAAAAACTGAAATGTTTGTTTTCTGCCCGGATCCTGACTGTAGTGAGCTGAAATCTCTTGGGGATTCATTGCTGGCATCTACACACCTTGTGTGAACATTTGACTTAGTTTCGTGAAGTTGGATTTTTTGGCCCAAAATCAGTATTTTTGATGACCGCGGATATGCAAAACTTTTCAGATTTGGACCATTTTTGCTCAAAAACTGAAATGTTTGTTTTCTGCCCGGATCCTGACTGTAGTGAGCTGAAATCTCTTGGGGATTCATTGCTGGCATCTACACACCTTGTGTGAACATTTGACTTAGTTTCGTGAAGTTGGATTTTTTGGCCCAAAATCAGTATTTTTGATGACCGCGGATATGCAAAACTTTTCAGATTTGGACCATTTTGTCTCAAAAACTGAAATGTTTGTTTTCTGCCCGGATCCTGACTGTAGTGAGCTGAAATCTCTTGGGGATTCATTGCTGGCATCTACACACCTTGTGTGAACATTTGACTTAGTTTCGTGAAGTTGGATTTTTTGGCCCAAAATCAGTATTTTTGATGACCGCGGATATGCAAAACTTTTCAGATTTGGACCATTTTTGCTCAAAAACTGAAATGTTTGTTTTCTGCCCGGATCCTGACTGTAGTGAGCTGAAATCTCTTGGGGATTCATTGCTGGCATCTACACACCTTGTGTGAACATTTGACTTAGTTTCGTGAAGTTGGATTTTTTTGGCCCAAAATCAGTATTTTTGATGACCGCGGATATGGAAAACTTTTCAGATTTGGACCATTTTTGCTCAAAAACTGAAATGTTTGTTTTCTGCCCGGATCCTGACTGTAGTGAGCTGAAATCTCTTGGGGATTCATTGCTGGCATCTACACACCTTGTGTGAACATTTGACTTAGTTTCGTGAAGTTGGATTTTTTGGCCCAAAATCAGTATTTTTGATGACCGCGGATATGCAAAACTTTTCAGATTTGGACCATTTTTGCTCAAAAACTGAAATGTTTGTTTTCTGCCCGGATCCTGACTGTAGTGAGCTGAAATCTCTTGGGGATTCATTGCTGGCATCTACACACCTTGTGTGAACATTTGACTTAGTTTCGTGAAGTTGGATTTTTGGCCCAAAATCAGTATTTTTGATGACCGCGGATATGCAAAACTTTTCAGATTTGGACCATTTTTGCTCAAAAACTGAAATGTTTGTTTTCTGCCCGGATCCTGACTGTAGTGAGCTGAAATCTCTTGGGGATTCATTGCTGGCATCTACACACCTTGTGTGAACATTTGACTTAGTTTCGTGAAGTTGGATTTTTGGCTCAAAATCAGTATTTTTGATGACCGCGGATATGCAAAACTTTTCAGATTTGGACCATTTTTGCTCAAAAACTGAAATGTTTGTTTTCTGCCCGGATCCTGACTGTAGTGAGCTGAAATCTCTTGGGGATTCATTGCTGGCATCTACACACCTTGTGTGAACATTTGACTTAGTTTCGTGAAGTTGGCATTTTTGGCCCAAAATCAGTATTTTTGATGACCGCGGATATGCAAAACTTTTCAGATTTGGACCATTTTTGCTCAAAAACTGAAATGTTTGTTTTCTGCCCGGATCCTGACTGTAGTGAGCTGAAATCTCTTGGGGATTCATTGCTGGCATCTACACACCTTGTGTGAACATTTGACTTAGTTTCGTGAAGTTGGATTTTTGGCCCAAAATCAGTATTTTTGATGACCGCGGATATGCAAAACTTTTCAGATTTGGACCATTTTTGCTCAAAAACTGAAATGTTTGTTTTCTGCCCGGATCCTGACTGTAGTGAGCTGAAATCTCTTGGGGATTCATTGCTGGCATCTACACACCTTGTGTGAACATTTGACTTAGTTTCGTGAAGTTGGATTTTTTGGCCCAAAATCAGTATTTTTGATGACCGCGGATATGCAAAACTTTTCAGATTTGGACCATTTTTGCTCAAAAACTGAAATGTTTGTTTTCTGCCCGGATCCTGACTGTAGTGAGCTGAAATCTCTTGGGGATTCATTGCTGGCATCTACACACCTTGTGTGAACATTTGACTTAGTTTCGTGAAGTTGGATTTTTTGGCCCAAAATCAGTATTTTTGATGACCGCGGGTATGCAAAACTTTTCAGATTTGGACCATTTTGTCTCAAAAACTGAAATGTTTGTTTTCTGCCCGGATCCTGACTGTAGTGAGCTGAAATCTCTTGGGGATTCATTGCTGGCATCTACACACCTTGTGTGAACATTTGACTTAGTTTCGTGAAGTTGGATTTTTTGGCCCAAAATCAGTATTTTTGATGACCGCGGGTATGCAAAACTTTTCAGATTTGGACCATTTTGTCTCAAAAACTGAAATGTTTGTTTTCTACCCGAATCCTGACTGTAGTGAGCTGAAATCTCTTGGGGATTCATTGCTAGCATCTACACACCTTGTGTGAACATTTGACTTAGTTTCGTGAAGTTGGATTTTTTGGCCCAAAATCAGTATTTTTGATGACCGCGGATATGGAAAACTTTTCAGATTTGGACCATTTTTGCTCAAAAACTGAAATGTTTGTTTTCTGCCCGGATCCTGACTGTAGTGAGCTGAAATCTCTTGGGGATTCATTGCTGGCATCTACACACCTTGTGTGAACATTTGACTTAGTTTCGTGAAGTTGGAATTTTTGGCCCAAAATCAGTCTTTTTTGTGACCGCGGATATGCAAAACTTTTCAGATTTGGACCATTTTTGCTCAAAAACTGAAATGTTTGTTTTCTGCCCGGATCCTGACTGTAGTGAGCTGAAATCTCTTGGGGATTCATTGCTGGCATCTACACACCTTGTGTGAACATTTGACTTAGTTTCGTGGAGTTGGATTTTTGGGCCCAAAATCAGTATTTTTGATGACCGCGGATATGCAAAACTTTTCAGATTTGGACCATTTTTGCTCAAAAACTGAAATGTTTGTTTTCTGCCCGGATCCTGACTGTAGTGAGCTGAAATCTCTTGGGGATTCATTGCTGGCATCTACACACCTTGTGTGAACATTTGACTTAGTTTCGTGAAGTTGGATTTTTTGCCCAAAATCAGTATTTTTGATGACCGCGGATATGCAAAACTTTTCAGATTTGGACCATTTTTGCTCAAAAACTGAAATGTTTGTTTTCTGCCCGGATCCTGACTGTAGTGAGCTGAAATCTCTTGGGGATTCATTGCTGGCATCTACACACCTTGTGTGAACATTTGACTTAGTTTCGTGAAGTTGGATTTTTTGGCCCAAAATCAGTATTTTTGATGACCGCGGATATGGAAAACTTTTCAGATTTGGACCAATTTTGCTCAAAAACTGAAATGTTTGTTTTCTGCCCGGATCCTGACTGTAGTGAGCTGAAATCTCTTGGGGATTCATTGCTGGCATCTACACACCTTGTGTGAACATTTGACTTAGTTTCGTGAAGTTGGATTTTTTGGCCCAAAATCAGTATTTTTGATGACCGCGGATATGGAAAACTTTTCAGATTTGGACCATTTTTGCTCAAAAACTGAAATGTTTGTTTTCTGCCCGGATCCTGACTGTAGTGAGCTGAAATCTCTTGGGGATTCATTGCTGGCATCTACACACCTTGTGTGAACATTTGACTTAGTTTCGTGAAGTTGGATTTTTTGGCCCAAAATCAGTATTTTTGATGACCGCGGATATGCAAAACTTTTCAGATTTGGACCATTTTTGCTAAAAAACTGAAATGTTTGTTTTCTGCCCGGATCCTGACTGTAGTGAGCTGAAATCTCTTGGGGATTCATTGCTGGCATCTACACACCTTGTGTGAACATTTGACTTAGTTTCGTGAAGTTGGATTTTTTGGCCCAAAATCAGTATTTTTGATGACCGCGGATATGCAAAACTTTTCAGATTTGGACCATTTTTGCTCAAAAACTGAAATGTTTGTTTTCTGCCCGGATCCTGACTGTAGTGAGCTGAAATCTCTTGGGGATTCATTGCTGGCATCTACACACCTTGTGTGAACATTTGACTTAGTTTCGTGAAGTTGGATTTTTTGGCCCAAAATCAGTATTTTTGATGACCGCGGATATGCAAAACTTTTCAGATTTGGACCATTTTTGCTCAAAAACTGAAATGTTTGTTTTCTGCCGGATCCTGACTGTAGTGAGCTGAAATCTCTTGGGGATTCATTGCTGGCATCTACACACCTTGTGTGAACATTTGACTTAGTTTCGTGGAGTTGGATTTTTGGGCCCAAAATCAGTATTTTTGATGACCGCGGATATGCAAAACTTTTCAGATTTGGACCATTTTGTCTCAAAAACTGAAATGTTTGTTTTCTGCCCGGATCCTGACTGTAGTGAGCTGAAATCTCTTGGGGATTCATTGCTGGCATCTACACACCTTGTGTGAACATTTGACTTAGTTTCGTGAAGTTGGATTTTTGGCCCAAAATCAGTATTTTTGATGACCGCGGATATGCAAAACTTTTCAGATTTGGACCATTTTTGCTCAAAAACTGAAATGTTTGTTTTCTGCCCGGATCCTGACTGTAGTGAGCTGAAATCTCTTGGGGATTCATTGCTGGCATCTACACACCTTGTGTGAACATTTGACTTAGTTTCGTGAAGTTGGATTTTTTGGCCCAAAATCAGTATTTTTGATGACCGCGGATATGCAAAACTTTTCAGATTTGGACCATTTTTGCTCAAAAACTGAAATGTTTGTTTTCTGCCCGGATCCTGACTGTAGTGAGCTGAAATCTCTTGGGGATTCATTGCTGGCATCTACACACCTTGTGTGAACATTTGACTTAGTTTCGTGAAGTTGGATTTTTTGGCCCAAAATCAGTATTTTTGATGACCGCGGATATGCAAAACTTTTCAGATTTGGACCATTTTTGCTAAAAAACTGAAATGTTTGTTTTCTGCCCGGATCCTGACTGTAGTGAGCTGAAATCTCTTGGGGATTCATTGCTGGCATCTACACACCTTGTGTGAACATTTGACTTAGTTTCGTGAAGTTGGATTTTTTGGCCCAAAATCAGTATTTTTGATGACCGCGGATATGCAAAACTTTTCAGATTTGGACCATTTTGCTCAAAAACTGAAATGTTTGTTTTCTGCCCGGATCCTGACTGTAGTGAGCTGAAATCTCTTGGGGATTCATTGCTGGCATCTACACACCTTGTGTGAACATTTGACTTAGTTTCGTGAAGTTGGATTTTTTGGCCCAAAATCAGTATTTTTGATGACCGCGGGTATGCAAAACTTTTCAGATTTGGACCATTTTGTCTCAAAAACTGAAATGTTTGTTTTCTGCCTGGATCCTGACTGTAGTGAGCTGAAATCGCTTGCGGATTCATTGCTGGCATTTACACACCTTGTGTGAACATTTGACTTAGTTTCGTGAAGTTGGATTTTTTGGCCCAAAATCAGTATTTTTGATGACCGCGGATATGGAAAACTTTTCAGATTTGGACCATTTTTGCTCAAAAACTGAAATGTTTGTTTTCTGCCCGGATCCTGACTGTAGTGAGCTGAAATCTCTTGGGGATTCATTGCTGGCATCTACACACCTTGTGTGAACATTTGACTTAGTTTCGTGAAGTTGGATTTTTTGGCCCAAAATCAGTATTTTTGATGACCGCGGATATGCAAAACTTTTCAGATTTGGACCATTTTTGCTAAAAAACTGAAATGTTTGTTTTCTGCCCGGATCCTGACTGTAGTGAGCTGAAATCTCTTGGGGATTCATTGCTGGCATCTACACACCTTGTGTGAACATTTGACTTAGTTTCGTGAAGTTGGATTTTTTGGCCCAAAATCAGTATTTTTGATGACCGCGGATATGGAAAACTTTTCAGATTTGGACCATTTTTGCTCAAAAACTGAAATGTTTGTTTTCTGCCCGGATCCTGACTGTAGTGAGCTGAAATCTCTTGGGGATTCATTGCTGGCATCTACACACCTTGTGTGAACATTTGACTTAGTTTCGTGAAGTTGGATTTTTTGGCCCAAAATCAGTATTTTTGATGACCGCGGATATGCAAAACTTTTCAGATTTGGACCATTTTTGCTCAAAAACTGAAATGTTTGTTTTCTGCCCGGATCCTGACTGTAGTGAGCTGAAATCTCTTGGGGATTCATTGCTGGCATCTACACACCTTGTGTGAACATTTGACTTAGTTTCGTGAAGTTGGATTTTTTGGCCCAAAATCAGTATTTTTGATGACCGCGGATATGCAAAACTTTTCAGATTTGGACCATTTTTGCTCAAAAACTGAAATGTTTGTTTTCTGCCCGGATCCTGACTGTAGTGAGCTGAAATCTCTTGGGGATTCATTGCTGGCATCTACACACCTTGTGTGAACATTTGACTTAGTTTCGTGAAGTTGGATTTTTGGCCCAAAATCAGTATTTTTGATGACCGCGGATATGGAAAACTTTTCAGATTTGGACCATTTTTGCTCAAAAACTGAAATGTTTGTTTTCTGCCCGGATCCTGACTGTAGTGAGCTGAAATCTCTTGGGGATTCATTGCTGGCATCTACACACCTTGTGTGAACATTTGACTTAGTTTCGTGAAGTTGGATTTTTTGGCCCAAAATCAGTATTTTTGATGACCGCGGATATGCAAAACTTTTCAGATTTGGACCATTTTTGCTCAAAAACTGAAATGTTTGTTTTCTGCCCGGATCCTGACTGTAGTGAGCTGAAATCTCTTGGGGATTCATTGCTGGCATCTACACACCTTGTGTGAACATTTGACTTAGTTTCGTGAAGTTTGATTTTTGGCCCAAAATCAGTATTTTTGATGACCGCGGATATGGAAAACTTTTCAGATTTGGACCATTTTTGCTCAAAAACTGAAATGTTTGTTTTCTGCCCGGATCCTGACTGTAGTGAGCTGAAATCTCTTGGGGATTCATTGCTGGCATCTACACACCTTGTGTGAACATTTGACTTAGTTTCGTGAAGTGTGATTTTTGGCCCAAAATCAGTCTTTTTGGTGACCGCGGATATGCAAAACTTTTCAGATTTGGACCATTTTTGCTCAAAAACTGAAATGTTTGTTTTCTGCCCGGATCCTGACTGTAGTGAGCTGAAATCTCTTGGGGATTCATTGCTGGCATCTACACACCTTGTGTGAACATTTGACTTAGTTTCGTGAAGTTGGATTTTTTGGCCCAAAATCAGTATTTTTGATGACCGCGGATATGGAAAACTTTTCAGATTTGGACCATTTCGGCCGAAAACTGAAATGTTTATTTTCTGCCCGGATCCTGACTGTAGTGAGCTGAAATCTCTTGGGGATTCATTGCTGGCATCTACACACCTTGTGTGAACATTTGACTTAGTTTCGTGAAGTTGGATTTTTTGGCCCAAAATCAGTATTTTTGATGACCGCGGATATGCAAAACTTTTCAGATTTGGACCATTTTTGCTCAAAAACTGAAATGTTTGTTTTCTGCCCGGATCCTGACTGTAGTGAGCTGAAATCTCTTGGGGATTCATTGCTGGCATCTACACACCTTGTGTGAACATTTGACTTAGTTTCGTGAAGTTGGATTTTTTGGCCCAAAATCAGTATTTTTGATGACCGCGGATATGCAAAACTTTTCAGATTTGGACCATTTTTTCTCAAAAACTGAAATGTTTGTTTTCTGCCCGGATCCTGACTGTAGTGAGCTGAAATCTCTTGGGGATTCATTGCTGGCATCTACACACCTTGTGTGAACATTTGACTTAGTTTCGTGAAGTTGGATTTTTTGGCCCAAAATCAGTATTTTTGATGACCGCGGATATGGAAAACTTTTCAGATTTGGACCATTTTGCTAAAAAACTGAAATGTTTGTTTTCTGCCCGGATCCTGACTGTAGTGAGCTGAAATCTCTTGGGGATTCATTGCTGGCATCTACACACCTTGTGTGAACATTTGACTTAGTTTCGTGAAGTTGGATTTTTTGGCCCAAAATCAGTATTTTTGATGACCGCGGATATGCAAAACTTTTCAGATTTGGACCATTTTTGCTCAAAAACTGAAATGTTTGTTTTCTGCCCGGATCCTGACTGTAGTGAGCTGAAATCTCTTGGGGATTCATTGCTGGCATCTACACACCTTGTGTGAACATTTGACTTAGTTTCGTGAAGTTGGATTTTTTGGCCCAAAATCAGTATTTTTGATGACCGCGGATATGCAAAACTTTTCAGATTTGGACCATTTTTGCTCAAAAACTGAAATGTTTGTTTTCTGCCCGGATCCTGACTGTAGTGAGCTGAAATCTCTTGGGGATTCATTGCTGGCATCTACACACCTTGTGTGAACATTTGACTTAGTTTCGTGAAGTTGGATTTTTTGGCCCAAAATCAGTATTTTTGATGACCGCGGATATGGAAAACTTTTCAGATTTGGACCATTTTGGCTAAAAAACTGAAATGTTTGTTTTCTGCCCGGATCCTGACTGTAGTGAGCTGAAATCTCTTGGGGATTCATTGCTGGCATCTACACACCTTGTGTGAACATTTGACTTAGTTTCGTGGAGTTGGATTTTTGACCCAAAATCAGTATTTTTGATGACCGCGGATATGCAAAACTTTTCAGATTTGGACCATTTTTGCTCAAAAACTGAAATGTTTGTTTTCTGCCCAGATCCTGACTGTAGTGAGCTGAAATCTCTTGGGGATTCATTGCTGGCATCTACACACCTTGTGTGAACATTTGACTTAGTTTCGTGAAGTTGGATTTTTTGGCCCAAAATCAGTATTTTTGATGACCGCGGATATGGAAAACTTTTCAGATTTGGACCATTCTTGCTCAAAAACTGAAATGTTTGTTTTCTGCCCGGATCCTGACTGTAGTGAGCTGAAATCTCTTGGGGATTCATTGCTGGCATCTACACACCTTGTGTGAACATTTGACTTAGTTTCGTGAAGTTGGATTTTTTGGCCCAAAATCAGTATTTTTGATGACCGCGGATATGCAAAACTTTTCAGATTTGGACCATTTTTGCTAAAAAACTGAAATGTTTGTTTTCTGCCCGGATCCTGACTGTAGTGAGCTGAAATCTCTTGGGGATTCATTGCTGGCATCTACACACCTTGTGTGAACATTTGACTTAGTTTCGTGAAGTTGGATTTTTTGGCCCAAAATCAGTATTTTTGATGACCGCGGATATGGAAAACTTTTCAGATTTGGACCATTTTTGCTAAAAAACTGAAATGTTTGTTTTCTGCCCGGATCCTGACTGTAGTGAGCTGAAATCTCTTGGGGATTCATTGCTGGCATCTACACACCTTGTGTGAACATTTGACTTAGTTTCGTGGAGTTGGATTTTTTGGCCCAAAATCAGTATTTTTGATGACCGCGGATATGGAAAACTTTTCAGATTTGGACCAATTTTGCTCAAAAACTGAAATGTTTGTTTTCTGCCCGGATCCTGACTGTAGTGAGCTGAAATCTCTTGGGGATTCATTGCTGGCATCTACACACCTTGTGTGAACATTTGACTTAGTTTCGTGAAGTTGGATTTTTTGGCCCAAAATCAGTATTTTTGATGACCGCGGATATGCAAAACTTTTCAGATTTGGACCATTTTTGCTCAAAAACTGAAATGTTTGTTTTCTGCCCGGATCCTGACTGTAGTGAGCTGAAATCTCTTGGGGATTCATTGCTGGCATCTACACACCTTGTGTGAACATTTGACTTAGTTTCGTGAAGTTGGATTTTTTGGCCCAAAATCAGTATTTTTGATGACCGCGGATATGCAAAACTTTTCAGATTTGGACCATTTTTGCTCAAAAACTGAAATGTTTGTTTTCTGCCCGGATCCTGACTGTAGTGAGCTGAAATCTCTTGGGGATTCATTGCTGGCATCTACACACCTTGTGTGAACATTTGACTTAGTTTCGTGAAGTTGGATTTTTTGGCCCAAAATCAGTATTTTTGATGACCGCGGATATGGAAAACTTTTCAGATTTGGACCATTTTTGCTCAAAAACTGAAATGTTTGTTTTCTGCCCGGATCCTGACTGTAGTGAGCTGAAATCTCTTGGGGATTCATTGCTGGCATCTACACACCTTGTGTGAACATTTGACTTAGTTTCGTGAAGTTGGATTTTTGGGCCAAAAATCAGTATTTTTGATGACCGTGGATATGCAAAACTTTTCAGATTTGGACCATTTTTGCTAAAAAACTGAAATGTTTGTTTTCTGCCCGGATCCTGACTGTAGTGAGCTGAAATCTCTTGGGGATTCATTGCTGGCATCTACACACCTTGTGTGAACATTTGACTTAGTTTCGTGAAGTTGGATTTTTTGGCCCAAAATCAGTATTTTTGATGACCGCGGATATGGAAAACTTTTCAGATTTGGGCTATTTCGGCCGAAAACTGAAATGTTTGTTTTCTGCCCGGATCCTGACTGTAGTGAGCTGAAATCTCTTGGGGATTCATTGCTGGCATCTACACACCTTGTGTGAACATTTGACTTAGTTTCGTGGAGTTGGATTTTTTGGCCCAAAATCAGTATTTTTGATGACCGCGGATATGCAAAACTTTTCAGATTTGGACCATTTTTGCTCAAAAACTGAAATGTTTGTTTTCTGCCCGGATCCTGACTGTAGTGAGCTGAAATCTCTTGGGGATTCATTGCTGGCATCTACACACCTTGTGTGAACATTTGACTTAGTTTCGTGAAGTTGGATTTTTGACCCAAAATCAGTATTTTTGATGACCGCGGATATGGAAAACTTTTCAGATTTGGACCATTTTGCTCAAAAACTGAAATGTTTGTTTTCTGCCCGGATCCTGACTGTAGTGAGCTGAAATCTCTTGGGGATTCATTGCTGGCATCTACACACCTTGTGTGAACATTTGACTTAGTTTCGTGAAGTTGGATTTTTTGGCCCAAAATCAGTATTTTTGATGACCGCGGATATGGAAAACTTTTCAGATTTGGACCATTTTTGCTAAAAAACTGAAATGTTTGTTTTCTGCCCGGATCCTGACTGTAGTGAGCTGAAATCTCTTGGGGATTCATTGCTGGCATCTACACACCTTGTGTGAACATTTGACTTAGTTTCGTGAAGTTGGATTTTTTGGCCCAAAATCAGTATTTTTGATGACCGCGGATATGGAAAACTTTTCAGATTTGGACCATTTTTGCTAAAAAACTGAAATGTTTGTTTTCTGCCCGGATCCTGACTGTAGTGAGCTGAAATCTCTTGGGGATTCATTGCTGGCATCTACACACCTTGTGTGAACATTTGACTTAGTTTCGTGGAGTTGGATTTTTTGGCCCAAAATCAGTATTTTTGATGACCGCGGATATGGAAAACTTTTCAGATTTGGACCATTTTTGCTCAAAAACTGAAATGTTTGTTTTCTGCCCGGATCCTGACTGTAGTGAGCTGAAATCTCTTGGGGATTCATTGCTGGCATCTACACACCTTGTGTGAACATTTGACTTAGTTTCGTGGAGTTGGATTTTTTGGCCCAAAATCAGTATTTTTGATGACCGCGGATATGGAAAACTTTTCAGATTTGGACCATTTTGCTCAAAAACTGAAATGTTTGTTTTCTGCCCGGATCCTGACTGTAGTGAGCTGAAATCTCTTGGGGATTCATTGCTGGCATCTACACACCTTGTGTGAACATTTGACTTAGTTTCGTGAAGTTGGATTTTTGGCCCAAAATCAGTATTTTTGATGACCGCGGATATGGAAAACTTTTCAGATTTGGACCATTTTTGCTCAAAAACTGAAATGTTTGTTTTCTGCCCGGATCCTGACTGTAGTGAGCTGAAATCTCTTGGGGATGCATTGCTGGCATCTACACACCTTGTGTGAACATTTGACTTAGTTTCGTGGAGTTGGATTTTTTGGCCCAAAATCAGTATTTTTGATGACCGCGGATATGGAAAACTTTTCAGATTTGGACCATTTTTGCTAAAAAACTGAAATGTTTGTTTTCTGCCCGGATCCTGACTGTAGTGAGCTGAAATCTCTTGGGGATTCATTGCTGGCATCTACACACCTTGTGTGAACATTTGACTTAGTTTCGTGAAGTTGGATTTTTTGGCCCAAAATCAGTATTTTTGATGACCGCGGATATGGAAAACTTTTCAGATTTGGACCATTTTGCTAAAAAACTGAAATGTTTGTTTTCTGCCCGGATCCTGACTGTAGTGAGCTGAAATCTCTTGGGGATTCATTGCTGGCATCTACACACCTTGTGTGAACATTTGACTTAGTTTCGTGGAGTTGGATTTTTTGGCCCAAAAACAGTATTTTTGATGACCGCGGGTATGGAAAACTTTTCAGATTTGGACCATTTTGCTCAAAAACTGAAATGTTTGTTTTCTGCCCGGATCCTGACTGTAGTGAGCTGAAATCTCTTGGGGATTCATTGCTGGCATCTACACACCTTGTGTGAACATTTGACTTAGTTTCGTGGAGTTGGATTTTTTGGCCCAAAATCAGTATTTTTGATGACCGCGGATATGGAAAACTTTTCAGATTTGGACCATTTTTGCTAAAAAACTGAAATGTTTGTTTTCTGCCCGGATCCTGACTGTAGTGAGCTGAAATCTCTTGGGGATTCATTGCTGGCATCTACACACCTTGTGTGAACATTTGACTTAGTTTCGTGAAGTTGGATTTTTTGGCCCAAAATCAGTATTTTTGATGACCGTGGATATGGAAAACTTTTCAGATTTGGACCATTTTTTGCTAAAAAACTGAAATGTTTGTTTTCTGCCCGGATCCTGACTGTAGTGAGCTGAAATCTCTTGGGGATTCATTGCTGGCATCTACACACCTTGTGTGAACATTTGACTTAGTTTCGTGAAGTTGGATTTTTGGGCCCAAAATCAGTATTTTTGATGACCGCGGATATGGAAAACTTTTCAGATTTGGACCATTTTTGCTAAAAAACTGAAATGTTTGTTTTCTGCCCGGATCCTGACTGTAGTGAGCTGAAATCTCTTGGGGATTCATTGCTGGCATCTACACACCTTGTGTGAACATTTGACTTAGTTTCGTGAAGTTGGATTTTTTGGCCCAAAATCAGTATTTTTGATGACCGCGGATATGGAAAACTTTTCAGATTTGGACCATTTTTGCTCAAAAACTGAAATGTTTGTTTTCTGCCCGGATCCTGACTGTAGTGAGCTGAAATCTCTTGGGGATTCATTGCTGGCATCTACACACCTTGTGTGAACATTTGACTTAGTTTCGTGGAGTTGGATTTTTTGGCCCAAAATCAGTATTTTTGATGACCGCGGATATGGAAAACTTTTCAGATTTGGACCATTTTTGCTAAAAAACTGAAATGTTTGTTTTCTGCCCGGATCCTGACTGTAGTGAGCTGAAATCTCTTCGGGATGCATTGCTGGCACATACACACCTTGTGTGAACATTTGACTTAGTTTCGTGGAGTTGGATTTTTTGGCCCAAAATCAGTATTTTTGATGACCGCGGATATGGAAAACTTTTCAGATTTGGACCATTTTTGCTCAAAAACTGAAATGTTTGTTTTCTGCCCGGATCCTGACTGTAGTGAGCTGAAATCTCTTGGGGATTCATTGCTGGCATCTACACACCTTGTGTGAACATTTGACTTAGTTTCGTGAAGTTGGATTTTTTGGCCCAAAATCAGTATTTTTGATGACCGCTGATATGGAAAACTTTTCAGATTTGGACCATTTTTGCTAAAAAAACTGAAATGTTTGTTTTCTGCCCGGATCCTGACTGTAGTGAGCTGAAATCTCTTGGGGATTCATTGCTGGCATCTACACACCTCGTGTGAACATTTTCCATATGACCGCGGATATTGTACTTGCTTATACATGTGTATTTTGTACAGATTGTTTGAACTCATTTCAATGTATTGCTTAATATAGTTCTTTATTTGTTCGTGTCCATGCAGTGAATATTACCGACAACAACCTTCAGTCGTGGAGCACCATCACAAGGAAGTCACCCAAGGACAACCTGGGGGTAGTGTTCAGCCAGTTGGATGGCAAATTGATTTCTTCAAACCGCACCCTTTTTGCAAATAGACCTCGTAAAGTTTGTTTTAATTTTTGATCTTAATTTGGTTGAATATTAGGAAACACTGTTTCAGGACCATTATGTGAAAGCCACACTTTGGTCAATCTGGACAATCCTTACTTCAATAAGATTTGGTAAAGCATATAAGTGACTGAATAATTACGAGTACGTAGTGACGATCCAAGATGGCTACTATGATACCCTAAAGGTACGTGCATTGACCTTTTCCTCAGATACCATGAAGTAGTCTTGCCCAACGTCAGTATTGATGAGCTTCAAATTCACAAAGTTACTGCACCCGATTTCACGAAGCACTACGACACGTCGCAACTCGAGTTACGACGTGTAACACGTCGCAACTGGCGACGCGTCGTATCATTCATTTCACGAAAGT